>JAWPHD010002984.1:0-232851 GCA_037043455.1 Cyrtodaria siliqua
GTTCAGGCAGACCACCCCATTTTTATTTTGAATGGTGTTTTACATGGTATGTAGCACATTAGGCCATATATGTTGGTCGATTTATTTGTGGTAGAGGCAGACCACCCCATTTTCCTGGGTAAAACCAGTACTGTATACCTCCCGCCATCCGTAAGAATTAGCACTTTCTCACTTGACAAGTCGAGCTCCCAGTGGGATTCGAACCCGCAGCGTCTTTACTATCCTGGCCATGGAGGCCTTACTACAACAAGCAAAGGAAAGTAAAAGGGAGTTTAATGTTTAAAAAAGGGAAAGTAAAAGGGAGTTTAATGTTTAGGTGGGACAAATCCTACATAAAATATGCACATTTTGACAAAACGAACAGATTTTTAAAAGATCTAACACTGAGATATAGGTGTTTATGCATATCTAGCTGGCTGATAAGCAAATGAAATATTCCATTTTCACACAAGCTACAATTTTTGTTTTTAAATTGAAAAAGATCTTTGCCTAAACATCAAAGTTCAAATTAAGCCCCACAGCACCAAATCATTTTTCTCGGCTTAATAATAACTTTATTTCACATTAAATCAGATTAATTGATGCTGCAACTTCAGTAGAAACTCCACTACTGGTTCCCAGTGTTCATGACGAAATGAATTAAAGCGTGTATTTAAAGTACTGATTGATTGCATGATAAAATAAACTGTCTTTCAATTAGCCATTCTGTGGAGAACGCTTAATGGAGTATTTAATACACTTGATTAAGCACCTGTTTTTAAAACTGCAACCTCCATTTTTTAATGTTTGTTTTGAAAGAGAAAATACATTAAAATACCATTTATTCACATATCAAAGAATTGTAATAGCAATTCAAATCACTTCACATTTCATCAATATTTTAACGGACTATTTGGATTATTTTCATAATTAAGGGAATAATATGGGGAATAATTATAACTATAAATAGTGTTTCGAAATATTATTTCATTATTTCATTATTGCTATGGCAATTTGACCGTAGATGTATATAAATTTAAATGAATTTTCCTTATTTTTTCATTATTTCTCACAACTAACCGTATGTGACTAGTTTTATAAATACTCCAAAATTTCAATGAAGAAATGAAAAACATTGTTATCGACATTTTTTTTTTCTCCAAGATTTTTTTTTTCAAAATAGCCATTGTCCCTTTAAAGTAACTATTCCACCAACAACAGCTAAATATTACAACATATGTACATCGTTTCTAAACCTACTGATTACAAGGTATATATAATATATAACTTACATATTTTGAGAATCTGAACTCTTTAGACACAATATAAACAGCTCTAACCAGCCAAGCCAAACCCCAAACCTGGAGCGTGGAATTAAGAGTTATCAGCTCATAATTCAGTTTATGCATATTCAGTCATGGGTATTTTAAGAATCTGCACATATACATTATTATATGACCTGAACACCAGGATAGACAGTTTTCTAGTGTATCTTGTCGTTATCTGGCGATTTAGTTTCTGTAACATATACTGTAAGTGAATAAACACAAAATATGTAAATCCATATTAATTGCAAAAATGAAATCAATCATTTATTCCCTATTAATCAGGAAACCAAATAACAAATTACAGGCCCAATTTTTCTTCTTATCAATATAAAAGGTAATACAATATTCGTACAATGTCAGTTTATGAATATTTTATACATTACGGTGTCTGGCCCAGTATTAACCATGGTCAATTTCACACTCTACTGAAATATATTACGAGGTTTCAACGCAAAACTATTCTATCTTGTTCTTCATTTATATAATATAGTTACAATAGTTCTCCATTCACGCTTTGAAATTTAAATTGAACAAAATTTGGTTAATTTTTTTTCAAAAGAAATTATCACTATTTTATTTTTTTCGAAAGATAGTACCGAAAATGTTGCGCTAATGGGAAAAACACAACATTAGCAGCTTCTAATGCCGTATCCGAGTTATTCATCAGAATGTTCAAGGAAACGTGGCTTAAACACATCATTCCATTCCACCAGGCTTGTAATTAAGTTTAATTATAGAAATAATATTGAACTCTTCAAAAAGTGAGAAATGGGGTCCGTGGAGTAATGTACTCAGCTATCAGATGACTGTTGAATCAGGGGACAACCTCATTAAACTATCTGTGACTCATCCAGTAACTTCAGGAGGAAAACCGTTCGCAGAACAATTTGTCACCTAACAATGGTACTGGTCGTCAATACAAAATTATGTATAATGTATTACTCAAACACAATCGTGCTAAATTTGACACGAGTTGACAGCCTGGTTTAACGTCTTATTCTCACATGGGAGTCAGCGCTACACTAGGGTATCTTGAATTAAAATTCATGGCCGGTTACGATCTGTCTGGAAGTACAATTAGTCGTAGGACGACGAAGGGCCGGAGGCTGGGTAATTGTGTTTCCGTTCCAATCTAAAACAGATTATGTCAGAGATTGTGAGTGGAGTTGAAATATCGCCGTCCAAAAGTTGAGTCAGCCTTCACACCATCCGTAAAGTCGCTTAAAGATTTGTGCTTGTTTAGTTGTCTAAAGAAAATCACGTATAATACCGTAATAATCTAAGGCTTTGATGGTTTTGTAACAACTGTTGATTTTGCAACAACTGTAAGTTTTGTAACAACTGTTGAGAGCTTGTTGCTACTTTGATGTCCAAAGGTTATAAATACATTCTACCTCCGTATGTCACCTTTCAGAGGGAGGTGTATACTAAAAACTTCTTACCGGAGCTTGGATAATGGCATACCAATCAGGGGGAGGAGGGGGAGGTGGGGCGCAATGGGGATTTCTTCCAACAGAATGTTTACACAAAATAAACTGTACTTGGTGTGTATCTCTAATTTAAACCAGAGTCAGATAATAATTTGCTCCATTGTAGTCAGCTGCAGAATCATGCTGAAATTATCCTTAGACCGAGACAAGCTTACAAAACACTATTGTTCAGGGCGCTTGTTTCAGCCAAAGGTTTTTCGGCATTAACATACATTATACACACATAATACATTAGAACTGGAATTTTTAGTGCTAAATAATAATAAAACAAATACCATACTTTTCAAAATCAGTTGAGAAATAAATAATTTACAGCCAAAATGCTTTTTGGTGGGGCTTTTCCCATGTAAATTCCTGGTTGCTTAAGAAAATCTGAAATAACTTCAGTTAGCCGTAATATTTTCCTATAAAATGTTCATAATGTCTTAATTTACATTTATCCAACACTTTAAAAGCATTTTTGGATAAAAATTCTAAAAACAAAATTAGTTTTCAAATTTTTCATATGCAGAATTTGCACTGAAAATGCACTTAGTCTAGCTAAAACATTTTTCGAATTTTTATTTTTTTATTTCTCAACCTGTTTTGAAAAGTAAGGTATTTTTATTTATCCCTAAAAATGTCCGTTTCGCTGATATACATTTTATTTAGGTCCTAGTTGAACTTTTTGTCTTAAAAGTCCAAAACACCTTTAGCTGAAACAAGCGCCCCGAACTATAACCTCTTTTTAAAATTTAAAGGATCTTGACTTTTATTAAACTTCCTGTTAATTTTTCTACATACTTTTTTTTTTGTTATTTAATATTTTATTTCACTATAAAAAGTTATACGTTTAACGACTAATCAACACATATAATCTATATAAATATTTAACAGAGTCTCTGACCTTGACACCTGAAGTTTGTGTCCGTTTGTAATTTACAACTTATAATGCAAGTTATGTACAAAAACTAACAGGACACCCCAAGTTTTAAAGAAATCAAGATTGGCGTGTATCCATTTAAGTTATGATTGTCTCATATTGTCTAATAATCAGACAGTACATTATTTCAATTCTATAAAATCTGCCATTTGAGGCGACAAAAATGATGAGGTTAATAAGGACATCACTAATGCTAACAATTGTCTTAATTCATCGCTGCAGACGACAATATTGTGGATCCATGCATCTATTGATTTAGATCTCCCCTTATTTTGGACGGGACTTTAATCATGTTATTCCCCATGTAATAAGATATTGACCATCACATCTTAGTCAATGGCAATGCCACTAATGACTACTCGGCGCCAAATTGTCTCGTATTAGTCGCGAATGATGTCCATTTCTCTCCGTTTCCACAATGTCTGATTTGATTCCGGCCAATTGCGCTGGCTACACAAGAGAATGCCGTGACAGATTTCACTCTTGTCCTCGTCAAATTGGTGCAAGGATACAAGGTATAAGGGAGCACAATTAGATCAGCCAGGGGAAATCGGCAAAAGACATTCCTTGTCTTATTAAATTCATTTATGTTTTGTTTTTGGACTAAAATTGAGTAATGTGCCATCGCTGATCAGCTCCAGTAGCAGTCATTTCTTCCCTCTGATTTCACACTGAGGCATCTAATGAAAAGTGTCGAGGGATGGTGTGAGGTATAGAGTACTTGTTCAACCCAAGAATAAGTGGGTGGTCTGCCTCCACCACTAATAAATCGATCGTCATACATAAGCCTAAAAATGGGCTGGAAAATGACAAACACCAAATTCTGATGGATAAATATATAGGATTGAATGTCTCGTTCTGATATTTACTGTATGGTTATACTAGAACAGAGATCTCCTTATCAAAGGTGCATGTATCTATCTGATCTGAGGTGCTTGTATTTACTTATCTCTGTGTATCTATTTATCTGAATTGTCTGAGGTGCTTGTATCTAGTTATCTGAGGTGTTTGTAGATCTAGTTATCCTAGGTGCTTGTATCTAGTTATCTGAGGTATATGTATTTAGTGTTATATGCGTTGCTTGTTATATTTACATCTTGTTATCAAGAAACAGAAATACAAGGTTGTATCTATCTTTATATAGAAAAGGGTGGTCGATACGCCCTTGTGGCTTTAATACCTAAAGCAAGTGCGTGGCACGTCACTATTGTATGCCATTGCTGCTAAATCATTTTTTGTCTGTTTGTAGAAATGTTTTTTTCTGTCTAGGTCCTTGTTACACCCTGGCGTGATATAAAATGCAATTATCACTTGCAGGCTTCTTGTCCGAGACGCACCATTTGCCAAACGCAGACGGGAATGTGTAGGTGAAAGTTGCATGTAGGCCGATACGAAAGCAAGCAGTTTCCATTAGGTAAAAGAAAAACAGGGAAATCAATATCATATACAAAACTAAGTTGGCTAATATTGCGGAAACGTCTGGGTAATAACTGACCATTTATGACAGACTGTATAAAGACAACCGCCATGGGTCTCATACAATCTTCAGATTATATGTCATTTATTGCTCCAATGACATATATCACCAATACATCTGGGACACTTCTGATACAATTACGGAATATTGATGCAATAGATAGTTTTGGTGGCAATGTGTAAAACGTTGATTGATGAATGGATTTTAGAGGCTACCTCATATTTATTGGAATTTATTCAGAAGAAGTAATAGCCTGTTAAATGTACTACTAGAAAATCAGCACCATAGTTTTGTCCTGCATTAAGTTGTGAAGGAAGAAAACACAATCTTGTTGCAGTCAACTCATCTACTAAGCTGCTTTACTTTAGCTATAGTCGTGTTAGGCAACTCTAAATAATCATAATTTAGTTGTATGTTAATTGTTAGCGTAGGGTAGCGACGGTTGACTGAGGCTAGCTTAACCATTTTAGAGAATCCTAATCTCTCATAATTAAGCTGTAATCATGTAAGACAACTTAACTCATGCTTTAGCTGTGGTCATGTTAGATAACTCTACTCATACTTTAGCTGTGGTCATGTTAGATAACTCTACTCATACTTAAGCTGTGTCCCATGTTAGATAACTCTACTCATGCTTTAGCTGTGGTCATTTAGATAACTCTACTCATACTTTAGCTGTGGTCATGTTAGATAACTCTACTCATGCTTTAGCTGTGGTCATGTTAGATAACTCTACTCATACTTAAGCTGTGTCCCATGTTAGGTAACTCTGCTCATACTTTAGCTGTGGTCAATTAGGTAACTCTACTCATACTTTAGTTGTGGTCATGTTAGACAACTCTACGCATACTTTAGCTGTGGTCATGTCAGATAACTCTACTCATCTTTAGCTGTGGTCATGTCAGATAACTCTACTCATACTTTAGCTGTGGTCATGTCAGATAACTCTACTCATACTTTAGCTGTGGTCATGATAACTCTACTCATACTTTAGCTGTGGTCATGTCAGATAACTCTACTCATACTTTAGCTGTGGTCATGTCAGATAACTCTACTCATCTTTAGCTGTGGTCATGTCAGATAACTCTACTCATACCTCTACTCATACTTTAGCTGTGGTGATGTTAGATAACTCTACTCATACTTTAGCTGTGGTCATGTCAGATAACTCTACTCATACTTTAGCTGTGGTCATGTAAGATAAATCTACTCATACTTTAGCTGTGGTCATGTAAGATAAATCTACTCATACTTTAGCTGTGGTCATGTCAGATAACTCTACTCATACTTTAGCTGTGGTCATGTCAGATAACTCATACAAATCATCATTAATGCATTAATTTGACCGTAATTGTATGGAAAATCTGACTGAGAGACCACTAATGGCAGATTTCATGTTGACCCACCACATGTACTATGTGTAACATGCAGAGTCAGCCAAAATATCTGTGTTTACTGTCACAGTTTGAAAAATGTTTGAAACTCAATTATGCACTCTTTTACAAAATTGCATCATTATTTCCATAGATGAATATTCAAACGTAATTTCTCAGATTAACTCGTTTTATTATGTAAAATTTCGGTCTCGAAGTGACCATACTGCCAACGATTAGGACATTGACAATACAGAAGTAATTAGCCTCTAGCAGGGAGAAGTATGTTGGTCTATATGCATCCCGTGGGAGTCTTTACTTACATATCACGGATGTGGAATTTGTCTGAACAGCATTTTTTCTGGAGAATGAAATCACTTTCTTGATTTCTTTAGAGAGGCCATTGTTTAAATAGACATAACATATCAAGAATTTTATTGTTTGAGTTGCTCTAATGTTTGGCTTGGGAAATCTCAAAATACAGAGTTTGAAATACACGAGATGCAGCCAGTTTGTCGACTCCCTTGAATTAAAAACAATTACAAGTATATGACGCAAGCATGCATGTATACTGTTACCTACACCACAGCAAAAGCGATCAAAAAGCTGAGCTCCAAGCAAGCGGATTTGATCACAAATTCCCTATGTTTGAATTACAACAACTCATCGCTTGTTCACGATATTGTCATTTACATCGCAGTAACTTACATACACATCTACTTACCCTGAAATCTCCAGCATTCCCGTCATCCAGTTCTAATGTGTACGCCTCCACCACGCTGCCAGGGTACGGCTGCCAAGCTATAGTCACACTGTTGTTCTCAGCACTACATTCTTCTGGTACGATAGAAGGCTGGCCGGGAGCTTAAACAAAAAAGGCGGTAAATGCAGAATTTATAAGAAAAAGGGAGACAACTGACCAATTGCAGGTCAAAAGCGTTTAACAGAAAATAACTTTTTTTATTGACCATAATTTGTTTAACTAGGTAAATACAGGTATACAGAGTATGCTGTTATATATATTTAATTTTCAATATAAAAAGGTAACACAATTTCTTTCAAAATCAAGATGAAGTTCATTGGGGTCTTTGACCCCTTGACACCAAATTCAAAACACCAATACAAATTAACATTTATATATACAAAAAATGTCACGAAGACTGGGGGTTGCGGTACTACATAAGTCCTCTTATTTTTCAAATGGTTGACCTAAAAATGCTAACAATCGAGAGGTAACCACAATACTATTGTAATTATACATAAATAAAGGATAAGATACATTGACCTTTCGCAATACAAACATGCAAGAAAGTAAACTGGCTAGCTTAGGCCAACATTAAATGATTATTATCCTGATATCTAATAGAGAACATAAAACTGCCTGATGTCTCTCTTAGGCCATAATTATACACCTTATTCCTGCCATGTAACCTTTTAATGGCCATAATTCCACCAGATATATTTCAAGACTTGCACCTTATTGTCTTCATTAGTAGCGCTAAAAACAGAAATCGCAAACAGAAAATGTGAACAATTTGCCAAACCATGCAAAAATGCCACTACTGAAGAGTTTGCTTGGTATAATGATGTACTACTAGCTAGTTGGACATCCATGCATGAAAGCTGCTGGTTACTCCCTCTGGTGGGAGATTTTCATATGTTTGATATATTGCGAGCAGCCGACTCCAAATTTACAGCACAATATAAGTCGTATGGATAGGCACTGTAGCTTATAACCTCGCGTTTTATTGTCTTTCCTTGCACATTACCCACAAATTAATGGAAATAACAAGAAGAGCATGCCGAAACCACAATGCACTACGGGATATACTCATCCAAAATGAGCATCAAAGGTCTTAAATTGCATTTACGAAATGATAAAAAAAGAAGCATCAATTAAGCTTGAACTATGATGTTTAAAAATTCAATTAACACGTAAATACATACAATATGCATTATTTTTACATAGTCTGTTATAAAATATTTCTAAAAACTTTTTTGTATGGCTTTATGTATCAGTACATTTTTTTATGTTGTTGTTTCTGTTTTTTTTGGGCACATCTTTTTTGGGTAAAACACCAAATTAGCCTCTCTTTTTCTATCTTTCATTTTCAATGATTTCTTACAAATTTTAGTGGACACTGAACAAGAAACAAGCTATAATCATTCTTATATTGCTTTCATAAATCAATCACGCTTTCAGTGGAATATCTTATGCATTCAATGCATCACTGTGGTATCTTCTTTTTTTTTATATGTACTTAAACAGTGTTGCATCAAACTCTGGAATTTTAATGTGCAAGTCATTCTCCTGCATGCAACAAAGCTTCCCAGTAGGAATACAATAAAAATACTGATGTCTTGATATCAGGACCCGGTATCAACAACCACTCCCCTCAAAACCCTATTTTCGAAGTATGATCCATCATTGAAATATTTTACTTAAACATTATATCGAAACTAAAAGAATCTGAAGTGGAAGTTTTTTATACCTTAATATACATTTTTATAACTCGCAAAGAAAGATAAGAATTATCAGGACCAAATATCAAACCCCACAATGCCAGATTTTTTATAAGTATCATTCAAACCTCTTTGTTCAAAATTCAGTTTTGTAAACACTACATCAGAACTTAAAGAAACATACCCAATGTTTAAAGTGGAAGTTTTTTATATATTTTTAAAAGAAAGATAACAATACATCTGTCAATCAAGCATATATTCGCAAGAGATTTGAGCCAATTAAACATTCAATCAATATTTACACCTGTAAAGAACTCTAAAATACAATAGATCACATGGCCAATGTTTGTGGGAACTTGACCTAGAAGCAATAGAGGACGGAGCTGGAACTATCCATTATCAGGGTCCAACATCAACCTCCCAAAAACTCAACTTTCTTCATAACTATCTTTTACTAAAAATTCAATTTTGTAAACTAAAAGAATCATCCCAAATGTGTAAAGTGAACGTTTTATACCTTTTTTATAACAGCCAAAAAGAAAGATAACAATTACTTGAAGTCATAAACAGTTTAAGTTCAATAACATATGGTGTACTTAAGTATTCAACTATCAATAAAGCATCGGCAATCATTATGTGTAATGAGGCGAGGATGTGAAATGAGGCGAGGACCCCAAAGTTACAATCAAAGATAGTTAGCAACATTAATTATGATCACAGTAGTTAGGATGGCCGGAAACCATTTTGGCGAAGCAGACGACACACTACACACGGTCATCACAGTATTATCAGAAGCAGCATATGTCGGATACAAGTTCAGCCACTTGTGAAACATGTATAATTGTGTCTGGTCTCAAGGGGACGAGAAAACTGAGTCACTTTCAAACGTGCAACATGTCACCATTTCCAGTAGGACGGATTTTACTGCAGGACTGTCTGCAGATTTTCATGACTTGTTACCTTTTTGGCTGAAGTTCATGACATCTTGTCTTCAGTTGAAATGAATGTTGTTTAACGGCTCAACAACACAGTATAGGTATTATAGATTATTTAGAGCCACCCCTACTAACCAGTAGATTCCCATGGTTGTTTAACATACTCCGAGGATATACTGCAATACATGGGGCTGCCCAGTTTACATCCCCAAACGACGGATGAGGCTAAGGGAAAGTGTCTTGCCCAAGAATTGAATTGAATGTTGTTTAACGGCTCATTAACACAGTATAGGTTATTTAGAGCCGCCCCAGAGAGAGGGGAAGGATACATAGGAATCCGGGAACCATGCCCTACTCTTATTACCGAATAGATTCCTATGGTTCTTTAAAGTGCTCAGAGGATAGACCGATACACGGGACCGCCCGGTTTACGTCCCCATCTGACGGACGAGGCTAAGGGAGTGTCTTGCCCAAGAACACACCGACGAAACTCAGTGGCATCATGGAGGATTGAACCCGGGGCCTCCGGTTACAAATCCGCCGTGCTACCGACTACGCCACGCCAGCCCTCGTCTTGCCCAAGAAAACACAGTGACGCTGGTGAGGCTTGAACCTATTGTTTGGGGCGCTTGTTTCAGCCAAAGATTTTTCTGCAGTACCTTGAGTAATTTAAATAATACGCACATCAGTTATATATCATTAGAACTGGCATTTTTAGTGGTAAATAAAACTACTTTAATTTTGAAAATCGGGTGAGGAATAAATATTTTACAACCAAAATGATTTTTTGATGGGGCTTTTCCTATGTAAATTCCTTGTTGGTGGAACAGCAGAAAATTAAAAAAATTCAAATTACTTCAGTTAGCCTTCATATTTTGCTATAAAACTTTCAGGGTGTCTTAATTTACTAATATCCAACAATTTAAAATCATTTTTGAATAAAAATTCTATTTTATTTTTTTTCAAATTTTTCATGCAGTCGATTTTTGCATTGAAACTGACCCATCAAAAACAACTTTCGCACATGAATTTTTTATTTCTCAACCGATTTTGAAAAATAAGGTATTTTTATTTACCACTAAAAATGTCTGTTTCACTGATGTACAACTTATTTAAGTAGTAGATTAATTTTATCTTAAAAGTCCAAAAAACCTTGACTTTTACTAGTCCTATGTACAGATTGAGGGTCAAGGCAAACTACTGTATCTTGTACTTTATTTATATATAGTTACAACAGTTCTGCATTCAACCCTCGATGCATTGTATAATCGGATCTGGCCCCATATTCTCGAAACTTGCTCAGCTAAAATCTTATGCTCAAGCTCAAAATTCATATATTTCTTTTAGCTGTAACTTTTCAGTGATCGTTTTTTCTTCCCGATCATTCGGCCATTAATTGATGATTATCTCGATTTGTGTAAAGTTTTACGGTCATTCCATGACCATTAAGTAAGATTTTAAATTTTTTATAGCTGAGCTTAAGTAATATCGACTCAAAAGTTTCGAGAATATGGGGTCCTGATTGGACAACTAAATGATCCACCTATATTTTTAATGATCTACCTATATATAAAAAAAAAATTATGAGATTTAACTTCAAATCATATCTTTCTATAATATTATTATATAGAGATTATTTAACTGCTGGGATCGATTATAGGGAAATCCTTCACGAGTGGTAGACGTGTGGTTCTTTTCACGAACGAGCGCATGCGAGTGAGTGAAAAAACAAAGCATGTCTACCATCAAGTGAAGGATTACCCAATAATCGATCCCAGCAGTTAAATAATCTATTTATTACATTTTAAATTACGTTTTTCAAACAAATATTCGCTTTATTGAATGTTATCGGCGGATGATGTCGACATCAGTAACTCTTTGTTGACGTCACGCCTCAACGTCGCAACGTTAGTTATTATTGTGTTCTGAGTTAGCAACGTTAGTTATTATTGCGTTCTGAGTTAGTTATTAATATTTAGCAATTATGAATATTCTTGCATCGAGAAATCCCGATCTTTCACGCACAGAAATGTAATAAAAGGAGATAGAATTAGTGTGGATTTTTCTACCCATGGAGTAATTTTGTTATACACCGGAGGTGAAACAGTTTGGATAATGTCTCCAGCAGTTTGGATAATGTCTCCGTCATTCCTTTACGACTGCTTCTATTTTTGGATTTTTTATGACATACTAAATTATATTTGGAGATATTAGTTTTACGCTGGTCTGATTGGGTTCGTGGCGTCTAATTCATTGTTTTTGCATTTATCACTTTATCTTAATTAAATCTATATAGAGAATTAAGTTTATTGCAAATTTCTGAAGTTGTCCATTCTATTTTGGTGATTTTATGCCTCTTTCTCATTATTAAAGGAATTTATTGATAAAGCAATCTGAGGGTTAAAATAATCACATAGTCCATATCATTTTTATCAACAAAATGTTATGAAAATAATTCCATAATATTTAATTTTTAATTGAATTCCAAAACCAAATACTTATTTTAGTATATGGAACAAACGAAACAATATATAAACACATCAATTCCACTATCAAAAATACATTTTAACTCTACACTAGACTTAAAAACATATAAATAAATATAAAAACAAACACAAATCAACAGCAAGAAATAAATGTGCAGCTGTGTGACATGGGTTTCACATCCTAAAAGCAGACGACATTCACACACTTACCTATTACACCCTCTGCTCAGCAATAATAACAATAACCAACAGTATTAGGAAAAATTGCATTATGGGTATCTTTTAACACTTAGCCTGCTAAGGGAGACTACAACAGCCTTTGCAGCCATTGTAAACCCTGATCAGCCTGCGAGTGACTAATGAGCAGCCAGACAGTGTAAACCCTGATCAGCCTGCAAATCACTCGCAGGCTGATCAGGGTTTACACTGTCTGGCTGCTCATCAGTCATTTAACCAAAATACCCCTTTGTAACATAAATGGAATGGTCTAAATTTAAAGAAAGGACACATTATACATACATTCATAGCAGGCTAAGGGTTAATATGTAAATTTGTTTATAAGTGGAGGAGTTAACAAGGTATCAAGTTTAAAATAAGTTTCCAACTAACATTACTCTTCCAGAAGGTGGTGCCATAGTTAAATGGTTAGCAGGATGGATTAGAGGTCACAAGATCGATCCCATCCAGCCCAAACCACCTGACCAGTCATTCGAACGAGACTTAAAACCAAGGTTTCCCTCATACAAACAAATGCACCATAATCCGCCCAAACACTCTACCAGCAAGCAGTGGTACTATCAACCTTAGGAAGACATTCACAGCTTCCAGTGTTTTTACTGTTCATGACATTTATCACATAACTGTTATAATGATATGACATATGATATGACATAAATATCATTAAACAACAGTGTTACAAATATTCAAATGAAGGCCGAATCATGGCTCGGTCTTTTCAGGTTAGCTCGGAACAGCCTCGCTGATTTCCGTAACTGATAAAATACCAGATGAGGGAAATTGAATTTTATCCAACTCGTTTAAATAAATTCAATATTGACCAAACACTCATTTAAGAACCTCTATATACATGTACATTTTATTTATCTCAGACCCTCCTTCTTCTTTTTAAACAAAAAAATAAATATCAATAATCTAACCTATTCCTCTGTCTAAAAATGTTTAGAGTTTATTTTAGAGTTTATTTTAATTTTAATTCATGATGTTTTAAGATAAGAAAGCTCTTTTTGTTTATTACAATTTTATGTAATTTCATCAAGTAATTTCATTTTATGTGATGCTGAAAATCATTAAACACTGTCAAATCATTAATTATGAATATTTACAACTGAAATCAGTCAATCAAATAACTAGAAACTTGGAACTGAAGTGTTTAAATTCCTTTGGAATCTATGACTATCAGATTAAAAAGTAGACTCATCTTTTCATCAAAAAAGCTTTTCTTGGTAATTACTTTGCTATTATCAAGCATCTAGATGATAATGACTTTCTATGTTTGCTCTGACACAGTCTGTTTATCTACTTCCTACAGGCACAGTCTAATAACAAAAACAGACTGCAAACTCATAATAGTTATGGCCCATCATCTTTTGCTTTATTCTTCAAATAATATTATCGGATATTTTTTTGCCAGGTTAGATTCATTTTAGTCTTTTTTGCTGGGGTTCATTTATCTTAACTTTCAGCAAACTCTTTTTATTTGCCCACGAGTCTCATTAATGATGACACATAAAAAAGTTTCATTAAAAATCGAGTCCCTCTGCGATTGAGCAAAAACATTTAGCTCTTTATCTGACAAAATTATGTTCCCTTGGAGAATCCATAGTTGCCACACCTTCCAAATTGGTTAATAATGAAATACTTCTTTTGATGAAATCGGCATCAATAAAGCATTCAAATTAGATTTTCTGTTGTTTTATGACATGATGTATTGCCCACAAAACAAAAAAGAATTCCTTGGAATTCCTTGGAATAGTCAAGCTAACTATAGTTGGTGAAAAAAACAACTTTAATGCATTTCTTTTTTTTTTAGTTGTTTGCCCTTTGACTAGAAGGTCAAGGTCACATCTGCTATTGCTATGTCATGATATATACTACCTAAGATACAACTATGACCACAGTCTGCTCGCTTTACGAGAAACTGACATAAAGGCAAACATCTTTAATGCCATAACATATTAATTTTAATGTCAAAATACTATGTTTTTATTGCCGCTTGACTGAAAGGTCAAGGTCACGTGCATAATTGCCATGTCACATAGAGATGTACCAACCAAGATAACAACAGTGACCACATGCAGCTTGCTTGCTGGTTAAGAAACTGACCTAAAGGCATAACATATTTAATGTAAAAAATGTAAGTTTATACCCTTTTGACTGAAAGGTCAAGGTCAGGTGCATAATTGCCATGTCACATAGAGATGTACTAACCAAGATAACAACTGTGACCACATGCAGCTTGCTTGCTGGTTAAGAAACTGACCTAAAGGCATAACATATTTAATGTAAAAAATTTAAGTTTATACCCTTTTGACTGAAAGGTCAAGGTCACATGCATAATTGCCATGTCACACTGATATGTACTAACCAAGATTCACTCTATGATCCAACTTTTGTTCCTCAAGTGCTGGTAGTCACGGAGAAAGTGACCTTCACCCAAAACTTAAAATCCAAAACTTTTTAACATTTATGCCACCAATGCCCCAGGGGGACTTAAGCATAACTTTAATTAGTTTATCTGACTCCCCCAAAACTAAAACCAAAAATTGAATCAAGACGACATAAAGCTCTGTTGATCAAATAAAACTTACAATTATAACACTTCTGAAATATAAGAGAAAGAAAACTTATAAAGTACCACATCTCCTGACAAAACAATGTTAAAATATCAATTTCCTAGTGGCTATGTGAGACAAGACTAAACTTTTTCAATGCAAATTGGCCTATTTAGTTGAAAAAATCAATTCTTACAAAGCAGAATTAATTTGCCAAGGAAATAATTGTATCATGGGCAGTCTGAAGACAGTTGAAACAATGGTAGTAAATCTGCTAGAGGAAAGAACAAAAAAATATTAGCCACAAATAATAGTCAGAAATAATTCAGTGGGGGTTATCTGGAATGGCATCAGTAGAAGACAGGGATTTTGTAGATATCAGGCATGGCACCAGCAGAAGACAGCTATATCAGAGATCTGATAGAAATGCTATTAAAAGGAGTTGTGTATGGGTGTATTAACCAATATAATGACTTGGAAACATCAATCAGAGAAAATATTACCAAATATCCGTGCAGGGCGATATAAAATATTATCAAATATTGATTCAGGGCAATACAAAACATTATCAAATATCGAGACAGGGTGATATAAAATATTACAAATATGGGGCCTGGGCAATATAAAATATTGCCAAACATTGGGCCAAGTTGATATAAAATATATCAATCTTGCAATAATGAAGAGAGCATATACAATATCTATGAGATAAAGCTATATTTTGCTGGAAACATAAAAGCATTTTTCCTTCGTTTAATATTGTTAAATCTCTGTTTGGGAATTCCATAGTCAACAGTTCAATTTTAGCAATTCATTTTACCCATATCATTGATTTCTTTTATAAAACTTCCACGAAGAAGATCTAAGTTTGATCGAATAACATTGGAAAAAAGTCTGATTTACTTTTATTTACCATTAGTCATTTGTTCTACTAAATTACCATGCTGATTTTTGTATTATAAAAGTTGAAAGGGAAAAAAATCGATAGAAGTTTTTTAGAATCAAAATGAAAAACGTTCAAGTATGTTAATGTGAATTACATTTTATGTATGAATATAGGAAATATTTTATTTTTTGAGAGCTATGGTGAAGCAGGTTTATTCCAATTCCATACACCGAATATTTCAAATCCTACTTTAAACTTTAACATACACCATCAAAGAAACATTTGTAAAGAACAAAAAGCTGTTCCCAATCATGACTGGGTTATTATAAACAGGTAACAGTTACCCCCAAGATCTGCTACTTGTTTGCCATCACATGATCCTAATTAATTTCCATATCAATTAAGCTCATTAACTGGTGTGTAAAATACCTGAAACATATGTTCCAACATATGTGAAACATGAAACATGATGAGATTAAAATTATTTCCACAATTTTAGAATATTGTAGAAAATAAACGAGAAAGCTGCAGTAAACATGAGACAAAACTGAACGAGACAAAAAATACATAAAACGCAATTATTTTTAAAATAACTTTTAAGTGACTGGCAGTCATCTGGAAGCATTATGGGTGTTAATACTAAAACTATCATACTGTGCTTAAGCTTTGTATGGGCTTCTGTACGAGTTATTAATTATTCATGAAACAGTTTGGTCTGGAAAACTAGACGACTCGACTTTCTCTCTCCAAAAACACAAAAAAAAATAAAGCTGTTGTATTTTCCTGCAAATCAGTGTATATATTCACCACCCTCATCCAAACCCCCAATAGCAAATAGTTTCAAAAAAGAGAAAATACTGTTGTTGTGTTTCAAAGATATGCAATCCACACTCAATCAAGTTATCAATAAGTGTGTAATCACAATAAGGTATGTAATCACCTTCAGAATCAACATCAGCAATAAGCAGCAGAAACACTTGTTACACCATGATACACACAAGTGGATGTGTGAACATGAGGTTAATAAATAATGTACCAAGATCTCTGCCTGATGGTCTCCTTGTACCTGAAGCCAGTGGTGATACTGTAGCAGCTGGAAATTACACACAGGCCATACAAAGGGGAGGTCTCTAATGATTCCATGTGGAGAAGGCACTGAACATCAGGTGGTTTATTTAATTTCAATTATTGTGGGGTCTTTTTTTCTGGGACAAATAACTGCAGTGCCTTCTAACTCTATTTAAATAATTGTTTAAGAAGAAGTGACCTGAGATGTTGGTAAACAGCTCATCAAAACATTGTTTAGGTTGTATTATGCTGCCCAAGAGAAAGGTTAAGGAACAACTAAGGATATATGTGGGAACCAGGTCCCTTACTCTTACAACGGAATAGATTCCTATGGTTCTTTAACATGCTTGTAGGATAGACTTTATGTGCCCAGCCAATGGGTGCAGCTAAGGCATGCATGCTTTGCCCATGGACCCACGAAAGAAATCTAGTTAATTCCTTCAGGGCTCAACCCAGGTCATAGGTTCAGTGAAAAGTGTTGCCCAAATGAAGGAGAAGTTCTCAGTCATTTACAAGTTGTCCTAGTTTGTATCATATCAGAAACTTCTCTTTCCAGGACTGACAGGTAGAAGTCAGCAGTTTATGAGAGACATTTTAGCAAACTTCTCCCTGTTGCTTATGCCCTGTACCGACAGTACCTACAGCAAACTTTAAGGAAATAGGACTCATTAATAAAGTAGAATTGCCAGAGGACACATTTTCAAAACTTATCAAACCCTTTCCAACTCACAGAAAACAAACTGACATTTTATACTATGTTTTGTTAATATGTATAAAACACAGAATCAGCAACCAGGAATGGAATTCTGGATGGTGCGAAAGTCTTGGATTCCAGAATGGTTCTGGTATCAATTCCACACAGTGGTTCTGCGTTTTGTTTGTCATTTATATGGTTCACCTAGATTATGATATTAAGTTATTAACCAAAGGTAACCACATGTCCCCCCACTTGAACGTGTGGTGAATGTGGCAGGAACCAGTCCACAGTGTTACCATGGCAACCTCACAAGCAGGAAGTTCTGAAAATCTAACAGGTAGCATCTAAAAAATGCACTCCAGATACCCTTACAACAGTTTTATCAAAGTACTTAACCTTTTGCTATTTAACAAGAGTTTACAAAACAGTGATAATGGGAAGCTGGGATACAAAAGTGGATGAAAGATGATTATGTTGGAAAGAGCTGGATCAACTCCGACATTTTCATGTGGGAGTGCAGCAGAAGGAATCAACTGTAATCAGACTGGTTCCTCACTATAAATTAATTACGGTACTGGAGCCTGGAGAAAATAACAGAAATTTTACAATCACTATCAGCTTTACAATGAATGCCATTTCTGATAGGATCCCCGAAGGAGGTGAAATTTAAATAATAAGAGTGAGAGTCTGATTTTTTTAATGAATGGTTTGCCCCTTACATTATATCAAGTGAGATATAGCCAGAAAGAGCACACACACAATGGTATCAAAAGCCCTTTTAATGTGCATATAGAGGGGCAGTAAACCCAAAACTGTGACTTTGACCTTCGTAGTATTGACCTGATTTTAATACACAACACACTATATAACCCTATGTATGTATATGACCCTTGTAATGTGCATATAGAGAGGCAGTCAACCCAAAACTGTGACTCTGACCTTCGTAGTATTGACCTGATTTTAATACACAACACACTATATAACTGTACCAAGTACAAGCCACCCAAATTTTAGACCACTGTTAAAAATTTCACGTGACGTAAAAAAAACTATCTTTTTGCAAAATTGCATGAATGAAATACTTTAGGTATATAAAAGACTGGAAAAAAGATTGCAAAATTGCATGAATGAAATACTTTAGGTATATAAAAGACTGGAAAAAAGATTGCAAAATTGCATGAATGAAATATTTTAGGGATATAAAAGACTGGAAAAAAGATTGAAGATTGTCAATGAATTGTTCTACTTGTGCTATCACAATTCTAAATCTAAAATCCCAATCCCTATTTTGTGACTCTACCCGAGAGCTCACCTTTCATTTGGAAGAAGTTCATGGTCTGTATGGAGTGTATGACAGGGGTGTTGTCTAGCGTCAACTCAAACTCGGGCGACACCCGGGGCACCAACTCTATCTCCTTGAAGAAGTTCTGGTCCACAGATGATACACGGTTTAATAATGAGTTGGAGATCTGCAAAATACAAATTAAATATTTTGAGTATCCTGCAAAATACAAACAAAATATCTGGAGATTTGTTGTGAAATGAAAACAAAACTATTCTAAGGTACATGTATTTACAAATAAACTAGAAGGTGTTCAACGGAACACTTGCAGTGCCTGCCATGTTTTTATTTCAACACAGGTCAAATACTTCTTAAAGGGAATGTAGCGACACAGCCAAACCACCTTTATTATTGAGAGTTCTGAAATACTTGAATAAGTGTGAAAGAATTATCAAAATCGGATGATAAACAAAGAAGATATGATCATTTGAAGTTTCTGTTGAAGCGGATATGGAAGTGGCCATTTTGAGAGCTATGACATCACGGTTCTAAATGACCATATATGGAATATTTATAAATATGAAAATTTACTGATTATAGGGAAAAAATGACAGCAACTGTATGAAAAATATGTAAAACTTAATGGCACTAATGCTTTACATGACAAGTAAAAAATGCATTCATTTGCAGTGATTTTTTTCATTTTAAATGATATTTATCAATATTCCATGTGGTAATATGGAACTATGATGTCATAGTTCTAAAAATGGCGACTCCCATATTTGTTTTAGAACAACCTTTAAATGGTCATATCTTTTTTGTTTATCATCCGATTTTGATAATTCTTTCACATTTCCCACAAGTTTTTCAGAACAATAATAGAGCTTGTTTGGCTGTGTCGCTACATTCCCTTTAAGTTATGGCCAGTTATGCTTGGTTAGGTTGCAGGTTGAAGTTTTATGAAAGGGGGCATAACTCTGTCAAAATGAAAGTCAGAGTTATTGGACATTCCTTGGGTTAAGATGAAGATGTATATGAAGTTTCATGACCATAGTCAAATACTTTTCAAGTTATGGCCAAAGTTAGGTTGCAGGTTAAAGAATGACGGACGGATGGATAATGCATTCTAGAGACCATTCTGTAAAACATATTGGCAAATATTTTTCAAAACCCCTGTATCTGAATACTTGGCAGTTCCAAGAGACAGCAGAAACACATAAAGATAAAAAAACAACACAACAGAACAATTATTTTTTTTATCAGTTTCCTTCAGCTAAATATTTTATTATTGCTGGAGGTATTCCTACATATTTAAAAATAACAACAACATATATCTATGAGGTCCAGTGGTAGAACGCTGGACCCAGGATCGAAAAGTTGTGGGTGCGATCCCTGCCATGACCATATGTGTTGTGTCTCTGAGCAAGAAACCAGGGTCGATATACATTAACTTTATATATCGACCCTGGTTCTATCCTGGAAGACATTGAGAGTGATTAAAAATAAGTTCACAGAACTTTCTGCAATCGTTGTAAAAATAAATAAGTTTAAACTACCATGTACATGTATCTTAATTAAATATCTTATATATATATATCAAAGTTCAAACTGGTGTTGTTGGGAGTCTTATCAAAGTGTTATTCTGCGCCTTCTCACTCTAAGTATAGAATAATGAAAGGTTGCCCAAGCCATTATAAATACCCCTAATCTTACAATTCCACTGGTGGTCCACCCTCTAGATTGTTCCAAGTGCCAGGACCTTTGATCTGAGATTTGCTTTATTCCCTTCCAAAAACAGACCCATCTCTTCTTTACTCACCTTACCAGATTACCACAAACCAACCTCTCTACAGATGCCTATCTCTATATCTTAAGTGCCTATTTGATAAATTCAAGTCAAGCGTAGGAGTGACAGATTTCCTTCATTTATTTCCAATGATCCAGAGTCCCCTCATTCCTTCAGCACATGACAAATTCCTGTGGTTTTCCTCTATTTTCCTGACTCTGCATTAATGCCCCAACACAAAGCTTGATTGGCATGAGGTCCTCACCATGTCTTTAATTGTAAAGACTGATCAATGTTGCTCAGTAGAAACAAACATTGCTATTGAGGGATGCCACTGCTTGGATTTAGAAATTGATTGGATGATTGGATGAAGAATTAAAATCATGTCAGACTCCGCAGCACTTGTTGCTACTTAGGTAGGGATGAGAGGTTTAAATGCTGCATTGGCAATCAAGAGCTTATATCAAACAAAGTACACAAACACGCTTGTAAGGAAGCTCTTTTGAATGACACACAAAACCTATGGCAAATTATAGTGTATACCGAAAAAATTGAATAGGGATATATCTGGGCTAAAGCTCAATGACATCAAATACTGTGTAAACCTCTCAATACGATGTCCGGATTAATAAACCTATACATTTGTATATATACCGTGTAATTAATGAACTGTTTGTCCGAAATCATTGACCGTTTCAGTTATTTTTAGAACATACTATATTTAAGATCGAGCCCTACTGATTAATTTGCCATGCATGAGGCATTTGCTAAAATTGTGTTTCATATGCAGATACAAGACACATTTTAAGATATTCTACCTCCTTCCACATGAACAGTTTCAACGAAAGGATTACAGTTGCATTTTTCTTTTTATCTCCTTAATTCCATAGCCTTATCTATTGTATGCAGACATAAACCGGACTGTCCTGTGTGTCAGTTCTATTCTCTTAGTACATCTGATTTTTGAAGATTGACTAGTTTCAAATGAGTTCTCTCGTTAAATAGTGGTCATTATTACTATTATTGTTATTATTATTGTTATTATTATTATCACTGTTATTGTTAATATTATTATTATTATTATTATTATTATTATTATTAAAGAACCAAATTAATCGATTTGAAAGTAAGAGTAGAGCTGAGGGTCCCCAGATTGCTATGAATCCTTCACTACCTGAGGCTCTCACCGCTGTGGGTACGAATCCCACAGGGAGCTCGACTTGTGAGGAGGAAGTGTCGATTCTTACGGATGGCGGGAGGTGTCCAGTGGGTGGTCTGCCTCTACCACAAAAAAAAATGACATAAAAAAAACCATACAAACATACACACTATCCTGAGGCCAATCTGAATAACCCCAGAGAATAATTTATGTTGATTAGCTGATAAACAAGAATTCAACAATTCCCTGTTCCAGAACAATCTCTTTCCTGAAAATGCCATAAACCTACAGCACATTCCCTGGAGAGTCAAGGTTTACGTGTCAACCCCGGTGGTTTTTCCTCTCCATGCTGACTGAGCAAATAATTTAAATGAAGGTATTGATCTTCTATTTCATACTTGTAATTATCTTTCAATAAAATACATGCCCATGATGGCAGATAATGATCATAAATTTTTAACGACTCCTGAGACCATGAGCGAGCACTAATCACATTTCTTCATCTTCGTTTAATCACAATTTTTACCATGTTTAGAGAGAAAAAAAACAAAGCTTAAAATCTTAAAGCTTCAAATTTATGTCTGCAAATGCCTGCATGCCTTCTGTTACTTGATCAAAATGGTAATAAATTGATAAATTAATACTAAATCTGTCAATGTTTTCCCTTTTGTCTTTAAAATCCATTTCCCCCATCACATCCTATTACAATTTATGAGGACTTGATTCTGCCAATGCCAGATGCAAATCACCACTTGACCACTCAACCATCAGGTTAAATCAATGACCATGACTGGCTTTATCTCCCATGTTTGATATGCAGAATGCAAAAACAACTAGATCATTAAAAGATCAAAGGGAAAGAATTGTTTGTTTTCTAACCTTCTCAGAACCCTATGAAAACATCCAAGGCATACAAAATAAACACACCCAGGACCAAACTGTTAAACTGGTTCACATTTCCACTTTGATTACTTTTGCTGAAAATGATACCAGTCGAAACAAACATGTAGATCAATTATTTAATTTTCTCTGAAATTAACTGAAACCTAAAATCTAGGAAATGTTCAAATTATCTGAAACAGATACAGTATTGATACATGCAATGGACCATTGGTGAAATCGATTTCAGCATGGGGTTTATCTCTTTACTTATGAAATCCAAACCTCCCATTTCCCAATATTTCTTGTCATGAAGCACTGAAAACCATTACCAAACTGTATCAGATTTGTATTCATATTCATAATTATGCCTAAGCAACATTAGATGTCTCTTGTAATTAAGTTTTCCAACAATTTGTGGCAGGATTTCAGATGAAAGATAGCAAACAATGGCATCTGCCAATTTGCAGAAAAATGAAGAAAGAAGCATCAATATTCACACAAAAGCATAATTTTTATTTGCATCTTCCTTTTCCAGTTCGATGAAAAACCATTAGCAGAGTAACATATTAAATTTCAGACAATTTTGGCATTTTTTTGGTTCGTCGTATTCTGCCATCTGACTATTGAGAGGAATTGTTTGTCTCTGATACCAGCATGCTGACTGCATGTTCTGGTACTGAGATAAGTAAAGAGTTTCACTCTGTCTTGGATATCAAGAATATAATTATAGAGGGTAAACATTTATGTGTACTGTCTGTCATCCTGATCTTAGTTTCGGAGGGAAAAAACAAGACTAATTAAGGTTATGCTTGCTGATGACGTTGGTGGCGGCAATGTCAACATTGAAAGTTTTGCATTAGAAATTTGGGTTAAAGTCGCCTTCTCAGTAACACTAGGCGCTCGAAAAACAAATTTTGTGTCATAGTTGTATCTTGGGTAATACAATAGAAATGTGTACATGACCTTGACCTTCCAGCCAAAAGGCAATAAACATAGTATTTTGACATGAAATGTTTTCACATTAAATATGTTTGCCTTTAGGTCAGTTTCTCATATCTCAAACAAACTGTGGTCATAGGTTTATCTTAGGTAGTATATATAGCATCATGACCTTGACCTTCAAATAGACGGTAAGCAGTTTTCAGAAGCAGAAAAAAACAAGATCATGTTGATTTTGTTTGTTTAGTGTTTTACGTCATTTTCATTATATAAGGTTATATATGACAATCAATTTTCTTTGTGGTAGAGGCAGACCACCCACTTTTCCTGGGTAGAACCACTACTGTACACCTCCCGCCATCCGTAAGAATTGAGATAATGCTGAAGTCATGATGCAAACATCTTCTGTAATGGCTCCTTTATGTACATAACATAGGTTATGTATCCCCGTATTAGGACAGAATTTTATGCGTAATTATGGATTCCTTTCCAGAAATTCACAGATTTATTTTCCCACTGCTAATAATGCATATTGCACCTGTCGTCTGTAATGTTGTATTATCGAATTTATAAAAAAAACAGAGAAAAGACTCCCAACATTTTAAAAGGTTTCCACGAAGAACTGTCACAGAATGTGTGGCTTCCTGCTAACTGAGCTGTCAGTATTAGGGGCTTGCATCTAGCTTCACATGTTCAACACCATGGGAAAATGACAAACTTTTGGTGCAACAAAGATGCAATAGCAGTATGTGGTATTACTATTTGATTCCCAATGGCAGGAGGAGATATATAAATCAAAGATTGCATCTGTAAAGTCAAATTTAAACTCCTACTTCATTGAAGAAAAGGGTAATATATATTCCGTGAAATTACTTTTTCTTAACTGCATTAGGGTAATAAATCTGCCTAACATTTACAACTTTAGCAGAGTGCATTCAATGAAGACATTGTATCAAACTGTTTTCATCTGAAAATATTTCTGCATGTTTTGATTTAATTTTATACTGTCTGTTGTCAAAAGTTCTGTCGATTTTACTAAATTTGGAGGGTTATATATATTTCGTTTTATGTATGTTTTCTTATTTTGCTATAAAGTGGACATTCAAATAAAAAGTGATCCCTAAGTGTGTGCCATGCTATACAGGCAACAGAAAAAGAGATTTTAGCAGTGATGCCCATTTGTTTTATTGGATCAAACATCTACATCTTGTAAAAGCTGATAATAAGCATGCTAGTTTGTAAAAGCGACTATTTCGATCGCCATATATCAAGTCCGTGTGTGTGCTTTGTTTTACATGCCAGGAGGCCCCGGGTTCAATCCTCCAAGGTGCCACTGATTTCCGTCGGTGTGTTCTTGGGCAAGCCACTTTCCCTTAGCCTCGTCCGTCGGATGGGGACGTAAACCGGGCGGTCCCTTGTATAGGTCTATCCTCCGAGTACGTTAAAGAACCATAGGAATCTATTTGATAATAAGAGAAGGGCAGGTTCCCGGATTCCTATGTATCCTTCCCCTCTCTCTGGGGCGGCTCTAAATAATCTATAATGTCTTGATGAGCCGTTACACAACATCCATTTCAATTCAATTGTTTTACACGCAAAAGCTTTCGCAAAATTGTCTATAATTATGTAACCTGTCCAAACTATCAGCTTTACAATTAAAGCCTCAGTATAGAATAATATGGATGCTTGTAACTGGAAGACAGCCGGCATCCATTATTATCATCTTGTCTGTTCTTACAACATAAATATAAATAAATAAAAGTAGAGCTAAAAAGAATATATAAAGTTTTGGGTAAAAGCAAAATAAACAGAAAACGAACAATATTT
Organism: Cyrtodaria siliqua; assembly: GCA_037043455.1. Taxonomy (NCBI): domain Eukaryota; kingdom Metazoa; phylum Mollusca; class Bivalvia; order Adapedonta; family Hiatellidae; genus Cyrtodaria; species Cyrtodaria siliqua. The sequence continues at coordinate 25,772 of JAWPHD010002984.1, forward strand.
TTTTATTTTAGGCTTTCAAGAGTTAAATGCAATATAACATTTTCAGCTCAACTTCTGCATGCATGCACATCATTTTGATAGCTATTTCTAGCTTCTAGCCAATAGCAGTATCACATAAATCAATCTTGAAAAAAGAAATTGTCCTCCAACTGAGTGCAGGTTGTCAACATCAATAGCTTTATACCATGGGAATTTACTGACCTTATTACCAGTTGTTCAGAAATTAGTAATGATTCAATCAACAATTCAAATTTAGTCATAGTCTTTTTGCAGACCCAAATTCGATCCATCACTGATGAGCTGCTTTTCTGTGACAATTCCGTAGCTTTGCTTTTTATCTTTATATTCCACAATAAATGACTGCTGCAAGACACGACCAGACCAAATAAGGCAAATTCCCCGTGGAAATGTACCGAACTCAATATTACGACACTTGCTCAGACAGATTAAGATAACGATTTCCAAGATTTTAAAGGGTGAATGTGAAACTAGTGTAGCTTTTTCTATATTGTTTGTTTTGTTTGTATGGTGTTTTAGGTCAATTTCAACACATGTAAGGTTATACATGACGGTCGATTTTTTTTTGTGGTGGAAGCAAACCACCCACTTTTCCTGGGTAGAACCAGTACTGTACACCTCCGGCCATCCGTAAGAACCGACACTTCCTCACTTACTAGTCAAGCTCCCAGTGGGATTCGAACCTGCAGCATTGAGAGGCGAAGGTTTACAATGAAATGTCAATAACCATTCGGCCACGGAGACATCTTTTCTATATTGACATATAGAATTACAATAGTTTTGCGGTTACTCCACTTTGTTAAGGTGCCATCCAGGAGATGAGAGACACCAATCCCAAAGTAATTATGTAACAATATGACAAAGTCTGAAACACTTGAACTCAGAGTAAAAATCTCCAGATGTTAAATCTCCTGTTTTGGGGTGGGGGTTGGGGGGGTTCTCAACTACCTTGTATTTTAGAAGCACGAGATGAAACTAACGAGATGAAACTAACAATGTATGGGCTCTCAGGATAAAGACCAGAGCATTCACGTCTTCCAAATGAACATCAATCTCAAAACCTTGTTTTTCAGCCGCACCATATGCATGGTACTTTAATATTATAACATTACAATATGCCTAGATGTTTGTGCACTTTTCAAAGAAAACATTTCAGAACACTTGGAACATGATGAGCATGCAGTTATCAAACATGAGGTAATCAATAACCAGCAAGCTTCTTTGTGACCTTGAACAAGATATTACGCTTCTTTGTGACCTGGAAAGCTTCCATGTGCCAAGACTGCACGCCCTGAACATAAGTTCTGATGTGCAACCCATATTTCTGAGATAAATTAATAATTGTTATCATGCAAATACTGTTAAATAGCGCACTTAAGAATATGATGGAATGTGATAAGACAAAGAAGATAAAACTTGATTGCTTGGGTAGGCAGATATGCAAATGAGCTCACAGAGTATGGAAATAAATAAATTTACATAACAGGACAATGGCAGAAGTCATTAGACAGAACTAAGAAAATGGTGAAAGTCTGATAGTTCAGTTAGCTACACATGTTGAGAAACAAATGAATGGCTGAGACAGTGGATTAGTTCCACCACATCTATCACAAACTGTGCTTTTTTTAGTTTTGTTTTTGTAAACTATATGATGGCCAGTGCCTATTCTCCCCATAAATTGAAATGTAATTGGTCTGGGGATTAACAGTTGGTGTGTAAGGTGTTGGGGAGGATTTGCTTGACTGAATGGTGTTTTTCATCATTTTTAGCACATGTTAGGCCATATATGACGGTATATTTTGTTTTGTGGTAGAGGCAGAGCACCCATTTTTCCTGAGTATAAATCCAGTATTGTATACATCCTACCATCAGAAAGAATCGACACGTTATCTCTTGAAAGGAGGAGCTCCCAGAGGGATTTGAACCCGCACCAGTGGGGTGAGGGAGGAACTGTTTCCCCACAAATTTGTGTCTGAGAAGTTGGGAAGGCACAGTTTCCAATAAATTGGGTGTCTGATGGGTTGGGAAGGAACAGTTTTCCCATAAATTCGTGCCTTTAGGGGTTGGGAAGGAACAGTTTGTCAATAAATTGATGTTTGAGGAGTTTGGAAGGAACAGTTTCCCAATAAATTGGTATCTGAGGGGTTGGGAAGGAAATGAACAGTTTCTCAGTAAACTGATGTCTGAGGGGTTGGGAAGGAACAGTTTCCCAATAAATTGGTGTCTGAGGAGTCGGAAGGAACGTTTCCCCCACATATTGGTGTCTGAGGAGTTGGGAGGGGTTGGGAAGGAACAGTTCCCAATAAATTGGTGTCTGAGGAGTTGGGAAGGAACAGTTTTCCCATAAACTGATTTTTAAAATATTTGCGAATGAACAATTTCCCCCTAAATTGATGTTTGAGGAGTTGAGAAGGAACAGTCTCTCCATACATTGGTGTCTGAGGAGTTGGGAAGGGACAGTTTCACAATAAATTGATGTTTGAGGAGTTGAGAAGGAACAGTTTCCCCATAAATTGGTGTCTGAGGGGTTGGGAAGGAACAGTTCCCCATAAATTGATGTTTGAGGAGTTGAGAAGGAACAGTTCCCAATAAATTGGTGTCTGAGGAGTTGGGAATGAACAGTTTCCCCATAAATTGATGTTTGAGGAGTTGAGAAGGAACAATTTCCCCATAAATTGGTGTCTGAGTAGTTGGGAAGGAACAGTTTTCCCATAAACTGGTGTGTGTGGGTTGCAGACGACTGTAGTTTTTACATAAAGTGGTGTCTGAGTGGTGGAGAAAACACATTAGTATCTGATGGGTCTGGGTGGAACAGGGTCTTCTCATAAACTGGAATGTGATAAAGTTATACGAATTTAAAAGAAAGAAGAAGCTTATTTCAAGATTTTTCCTTAATCTTATTTTAAATTTCACAAAAAAATAAAGTTAACTCAAAATTGAATTAGATTTCATGGCTTCAAGCATCCATATAAATTACTGTTTCAGATAAGATAAATTAAGTATGAAATTAGGAGATTGGTTTCACTAGATGCCTGTAAGGCATGCTAAGGCACACTGTGATTGGCTAATCTGTGCTTATTACATGGCAGCACGTTCTCTGTCAGCCAACATTAGTGCTAATGTTTCATACCTGGCGTCAGAAATTGTACGAGGTGATAATAATGATCCATTTTATGGCGTGAGGGTTATTTATGCCCCTTGAATGCCAGCTTTGTATTCATAGGTGGCCTGGCATATGCATGTTTTCAATTTTTTTATCTTTTTTTATTTTTTTATTAAAACAGGTTGAAACATACTCAAACCAACTGTGAAGGTCAAGTTACTATCAGAAGAACTTTTATAAAACAAAACATTAGCGCAGTCTAGATAGAATGCACATTTCTCAGGAAAGATACATGTTGAGTAGAAATGTGTGGTATAACAGAGGCTTGCAGAATGAACAGTGTCCAGACTTTGTCTATGAGTTTGGCATAAGGAGAGGTTATCATTCTGCCAAATAAAAGTAGTTCAATTTTTAAATGCAATAAAATAATAAAAACAAATTTTGTTTATTTAAGTGAACTAGAAATGTATCCATGGGACACAGATACCTCCAGTCTGAAAACAATCGGCGAAAAAATTTGATGAAAAAGGGTCGTAACTCCGGTAATACAAGGTGGATTTGGCGCCGAAACCTGTAAGTTTCCCAGGTTTCGAAACAATTGATTGAAAAATGTGGTAGGAGATAGATAGACACACAAACTTTTCAGGACGGACGGACACTCGGACAGAGGGACAAAGTTTAACATGGCTAACGCTATACCATTCGGTGCTGGGGGCATAAAAAAGCACAAAAAGAAACTCATAAAACTATTTGTTAAGAGGATTTCTCTACAGGATAACAGATACAAAATATTTTCAGAATTTTGACACGCGTTTTGAAGAAAAAAAAATTGACTTTAATTATGGTCGTTAAAACGGCTTTTACATGTTTTATAAGTAGTCCATTCTATTTCATAAAACAAATTTCAATATATTTAAAGAAGAAGAAATTTAAGACCCATTCTTTAAAGCAACAAGATAAATAAGAAATGCGACACCACCTTGTGGTTGCTATACCTCTCAATATTAGCCTTCTTTTTTTTTTTAGATGCCATGTTTATATAAATGGACAACAGTATATTATTTTAACTCCATTACAAGCACCATGGTTGACAGTTATTGCTGGTACAGGAGTCAGTGATGAGGTAATACCCTGATTAATGACACTATTAAGGAGGACTTTCTGACACCATAAAACTTATTAATGTTTAAGAACTGCCTGCAAATGAATTTTCCATACCTAGTTCACCAGATGAACCTCATCAAGAAAACTCTCCCAAGATGTGACAGTAGCACTCAAGACTAGTGAAGTTAATTAAACTGATAACAATGGTCTCTACCATATCTATTATTTACACAGGAAATTGTATCTTTTAATATTTGTCTTCTGTTATCATTGTCTATGAAGGACGTAACAATGAAATGTTAGTGTTGTTATTCTGCGGTCAATCAAGCGTATACTTTTTTCAAATGCAAGCACACTCATACACCACTGTGTGCAGAAACGAATTTCCTACGCAACAATACCTTTCTTCCTATGAAACCTTGATATCCGAGTTGAAAGTCACCAAAGTGCAATTTCAATTTGCTCTCGTCTGTTTTGGTCCCCCGTGGTAAACAAATGAATTTTACCGAAATCAGGTTTCTGTTAATTTTGGCACAGTATTCCAGCTTCGAATCGCAATAAATTCATTAACGTAAAGCACCGATCCGTAAATAAATCTATATTTTATCAGTTTGCATAGTCTGACTGAAACAGCTATTTTGAACTTATTTACGTGGCTTAATTACGTCGTAATGCGAATCCCGCAGCTATATCACCCAAAAGTATTTTTACAGGCAAAAAATTGTAAATAAAGTGCTCGATTCAGATAGGTGTTTGCTTCATAACTTCCTTAAAGTTGACATACCCCTCCAAAGTTTGCTCTTTCCTCCGCTGCAAAAGGTAATTGGATTCATCCATTAGTCTCTGAGATTAGCCCTCCCTGTCTTGGAAATGAAAGAAATCTATGACTGTATATTTTGGGAGAGCTAATCTCGGTAAATACAGGGCTATAAATAAGCACTAGTCCTGTAGCCCAAAAATGCTGCCGGGCTAGCAAAGTCTGTGTCTGGGTAGTCCCGATGGGCTAGTAACAAAAATTATTCAAATAAGAAATAAATTATAAATCGATAGATTATGTAGTGACAGCACTGTCTAACCTAACAGGTCTTTTAAAAATCTGATATTTCCAAAGTTTCAATAAATGTAAAACTCGTATAAAGAAACCGAAACTTGGATTAAAATAGTATTTTCTGTTGAATATTATATTGGGCTAGTAAATTTTGAGCAGGTCTAGCGATTTTACCCAACTATATATACTAGACCGGTCGTCTAGTAAACCAAAAATGTTAATTTCTAGCTCTGAAATACTGAATGAATCAAACTATCTTTTGTGGAGGAAAGAGCCTATACTGTAAGTGTACTTTAGTTGAACAAAATTCAGTAAATATTAAGAAAGTTATGAAGAAAAAAACACCCAGGTCGAGCGCTTAGCCTTTAATTGTTTACAAAATGCCAGCTTGTAGTCTCACCATTCAATAATGTACATGAGGTCCAACAAAATGAAATGGGGTTATAATATAAGAACCTTTCATGGGTATCCGGTGAAGATAGGGAATTCCAACTTTCGGTATAAGTGTTTTTATCGGAACCGAGGGTTGGAATTCCCTATCTGAACTGAATACCCATGATAGATTCTTTTTTTGTTTTTGAATTTATGTTCAAATCGATATTGTATTTAGTTGCTTGGATTGACAATTGCAGATATTAAATGTGCATTAATTCTTCTTTCTTTTTTTTTTTAAATTTGAGAAATGATCTGAAAGTAGATTTTAATGGAGATTATGCATCAGTATTAGTTTAATGGTATTTAATGGAATTAATATGCTGACCCTGTCGATCAACAGAGTGTTGTTACATGCACTAATATAATTAAATTTGTAGCAGGAACAAAATAACACACTTTTAGAAACATTTTGGCAAATGCGATAAGAAATGGTCTGTTCACACTGCAAGAGTTTCTTTGGTATTTCAAAGAAACTGAATTTACTTTCAATTACAGCTATTATATACTTTCAATTACAGCTATTGTATACTTGGTTAAGTAATAGAACAGCCATATTCGTTTATGCGTGGTCAGCTAATGACGGCATCTTTCTAGATTAGATGCATCTTTCCAGAGCCAGATAATTTCTTTTTCACGCAAAAAATGAAAACGTAAAGATGATTTATTGCTGAATAATCACCATTGTTACGCCATCAGCCTAATACTGCCAAAGAGCTGACAGCCATAAAAATGAGCGTTTATGGAAAAATCAATGTCTCTCAAAACCCAAGAAATTCCGGAACATTTTCTTACATGTCTTCGCACTTAGAACTGTTTGTTTTTATAACTGATTGAAAATTCTACGGCAAGTGATTGCCAATAAAGATCGATAGAAAGTGAGTATAAAGCCTAAAACTTCTTATTAATGACAGGCTTTGAAGTACAAAACAATCGTTTTTAAGGTGAATAAAGCTATCAACAGGATAGTGGTTTCCAGTAAGATATTGCCATTGTCAGCACTTTTGTACAACATTTTTTACCATTTTTTAACGCTATCAGCAATTTTGCATGACTTTTTTTTGCTGCCAGCATTTTTTGTAATGTTTTATTTATGTTTTAGAAAACAAAGTCATTACAATGTGGAAGATGTGAGACAACGACACTCTCCGGATTTGGCCCTGCTGAGGAAGAAAATGAGGATAAATGAGATTTAAGATCCACATTGAAACGTGTTATGAGTTTACAGAGAGAAACAGTGAAGATGATTTCATAAAGGCTAGTCTAGTTTCCAGGATAATGAAATTTGTTCATATCTGCCTCGTGCAGAGTTTAACCTTGAACCCAGGATTCAGAATTAAACCTTGACCCCTGGATACAGAGTTAAAACTTGACCCCTAGATGCAGAGTTAAACCTTGACCCCTGGATGCAGAGTTTAACATTAACCTCTGGATGATGAAGTCCTTTTATACCTGCCTCTAGATGTTTGTTCATGTTTATAATATTTTGAGACAACTCAAGCTATCATCAAATAAAATAGTCTACATTAAGTCCCCTTTGAATTATTGTCTTCATCAGTGATTTAGAGCTGTTCAGAAAAAGACTGAAACATTTTGAGGATTTAAGTTTTGATTCTGATTAAATTAAACTATAACCACTGAGCCGACGGCCAGTCTAACCTGCCTCATACAGATTTAAACCTAGACCCCTGGATGCAGAGTTAAACCTCGACCCCTGGATGCAGAGTTAAACCTCGACCCCTTGATGCAGAGTTAAACCTCGACCCCTGGAGGCAGAGTTAAACCTCGACCCCTGGATGCAGCGTTAAACCTCGACCCTTGGATGCAGAGTTAAACCTCGACCCCTGGACGCAGAGTTAAACCTCGACCCCTGGATGCAGAGTTAAACCTCGACCCCTGGATGCAGAGTTAAACCTCGACCCCTGGATGCAGAGTTAAACCTCGACCCCTGGACGCAGAGTTAACCCTCGACCCCTGGATGCAGAGTTAAACCTCGACCCCTGGACGCAGAGTTAAACCTCGACCCCTGGATGCAGAGTTAAACCTCGACCCCTGGATGCAGAGTTAACCCTCGACCCCTGGATGCAGAGTTAAACCTCGACCCCTGGACGCAGAGTTAAACCTCGACCCCTGGACGCAGAGTTAAACCTCGACCCCTGGACGCAGAGTTAAACCTCGACCCCTGGACGCAGAGTTAACCCTCGACCCCTGGACGCAGAGTTAAACCTCGACCCCTGGATGCAGAGTTAAACCTCGACCCCTGGACGCAGAGTTAAACCTCGACCCCTAGATGCAGAGTTAAACCTCGACCCCTGGATGCAGAGTTAACCCGCGACTCCTGGATGCAGAGTTAAACCTCGACCCCTGGACCTAGAGTTTAACCTCGACCCCTGGATGCAGAGTTAACCCTCGACCCCTGGATGCAGAGTTAAACCTCGACCCCTGGATGCAGAGTTAAACCTCGACCCCTGGAGGCAGAGTTAAACATTGACTTCTGGATGATGGAGTCCTGTTTACACTCAAAACTACATGTATTTACAGTAAAACCTGCGCAAGAGGTTTGACTGTATTGCTCTTCTAAAGATGATATTAGATTTTTCTGAAAATTTTAACAAACTCTGAAAGATATTTAATGCTGAACAAATTAATGGTGAACAAACTCTATATAGAGTACAGTATAATTATCTAGAGGAACATTTCCCACTTTGATGTTCCCTGTTCAAATTATTCTATAACCTGATATGTGATGAATGGGGCATATGTGTTTGAATACTGGCAATATCTGATCTCTATTCAGTCTCCAAATTTTAAAATTCAAACTAACAGCCCGTTGATCCTTCATTGACTTTTTAATTAAGCACTGAATCAAGCCATTATCTCTTGATCTAATTGGAAAAACGAATTGATTAGCTAAGGATCAATTAAGAAGGTGAATGTTAAAATCACATAGAGGGTGCTTGAATGTCAATCAAGCTATTAAAACAATTAGTAAATGACATACGAGTCCTTGTGGGACTACGCACGTGAGGGTGATGCCCAGCAACATCATGCCTGACATTGACAGATAGGTTACCTTGACCAGTACCAATCAAATAAGATTCATATGAATATCAATTCACAGATCCACCTGTCAATAAAATATGTATCTGACAATGCCATTTGACCAATCACATCAGGTTTTTACACCTGAGCTTGGACAATGGTAGGCAGGGTTTACAGATCTGGAAACTGAGTTTGGACAATAGTGGGCAGAGGTTATGGATCTGGAAACTGAGTTTGGACAATGGTGGGCAGAGTTTATGGATCTGGAAACTCAGTTTGGACAATGGTGGACAGAGTTTATGGATCTGGAAACTGAGCTTGGACAATGGTGGACGGGGTTTACGGATCTTTGAATTGAGCTTGGACAATGATGGACGGGGTTTACATTTACAGGTCTTTAAGGATCTATGAGTTGCACATAAAACTCATGTGACCCTATATGGAGAAATAACATGTGACTCAGTTACCACCAAGTATAACAGTTTAAGTATTTTTATTTATATAATATGTTTATTTCAATAGAATAATACCCAATATACGCTCTCATCATCTTTTCAAGTTGTTTTTTTGCTAAATTGCCAAAATGCAAAAAATCATCCAAAGCTATGCGCATTTCGGTTTCTGTTCTTGTCCTACAAAAAATATTCCAAGACTTCATGACAAAATATGCATTTAAGAGAGATTTAAAACTTCTATAAACCAAGACAAAACATGCTTTGAGATCAATTTATCTTTTCCATACAGCATGTCACTCTGCAGCAGACAGCACATTAAGCTCCACAAACTGTGTTCCACTGTCAGCATCACATGATCTATATCCCCTGGCCAGTGACCCAGGGACTACTTAGCATCATCTATGTCAACATCATTAACATTTACAGGCTGTTCCTGCTCAGCAGCAAGTGTCTCTGAGAAACTAAAATGCATTAAGTGTTTTAACACATTGTGGGGTGAATGCACGAATTTATTGTAACTAGATATAAATAAAGAACAAAACATAACATTTTCGCATTCACTCCTCAATATGTGGCATACAGCAAGTTACAAGTCACTGTTACATTTTTTTTTTTTTGTTGTCTTTTAACTCTTAACCCGCTAAGCACGACTATAATAACCTTTGCGTCCATTGTAAACCCAGATCAGCCTGATCAGGTTTACAATGTCTGGCTGCTGATCAGTCATTACCCCCAAAACACGCCTCTGTCACATAAATGGAACGGTCTTAATTCAAAGAAAGAACAGTCATATATATGTAACGGGTTAAGGGGAAGGGGGCAGTTGTTTTGTTATATTTTCCTATCTGCAAGAGGATTATATAAACAATCGAGCTACAATCAGTAAAGTAGCCATCCTGCCAACAACAGCCAAATGTTACAACAATAAACATCATTTCTAAACCTACTGACCAGGTATATAATATTATGTATACCTTATATATTTTGAGAATCCAATCTACATAAACACTATATAAACAGTTTTAACCAGCCAGGCTAAACCCCAAAAACTGGAGGGTTGAATTAAGAGTTACAAACTCATAGTTCATTTGATGCATATTCGATCAGAGGTATTTTAAGAAACCATGAATAAACCTTTATTTTTAAATGGCACATATACATTAGCATATGGCCTGAACACCTGGATAGAGTTTTGAAGTGTAATATTGACATTATTTGGCGGTTAGTTTAAGAAATCAGTAAAGGCAGGATCAAAATTAGTTTCTTAATACAGGTGGTCTCTCAATTTTATTTTTTATTTTTTACTTTATACAACAAATGAAAAATGGCCTCGGCAAAAGGCAAAAATAGTAAAACATACTACTGAGTACTTCCAAGATTGAAAATTCCAAGATTGAAAACACATTCTTAATAGTGTTTCATACTTCCAGCATTTGTTTTTATTCATTTTTTTTCTCTTTTTTTTTAAAGTTTTTTTTGAAGAAATAAAAATTACCGCCGGTGGCATTAAAAAACGGGGGCAGGCAGGAATGAGAATATAGCAATTAATTTATTATGGCCTAACTAAGGGTTTGACATGATCTGCCCTTTCAATGTTGATTTAGATAATGAACAATAACAACTAATAATGTTAGCGAAACCCAATTATTGAAATCCTGTTTCTCATGAATTATTTATACAATTTACCTTCTCTGCTCGCTGAAGATTGTGAATGCTCACGTGTCCTAACATATTGCAAGTTATAAAGGAAAATAAGACATGGTCTCCTAATTCTGTTCCATTAATTTAAATTTCATAGAAATGTTTTGCCGATTTCCATATCTGGTTCAAGCTGTCCACAGCTGCAATTCGCATCCATGGTTGCAATTTGCGAGGAGCTTGGAAATTGTTATAAATAGTCTGATATTTCCATATTAGATCTACAAGAACAAGAAATGGGGAAATGATTCAGCAGAGATAATCAGCGTATGACAAGATAATGCCTTCACAATTGGAAGATGTATGGTCGTCAATATATCAGGACCAACCATGAGGGAATACTTGTCTATGTCTAGGGTATAGTTCCGTCTACCTCACTTAGTTGCACACCATCGTGTTCCAGACATGCTGGCTCCACAAGATGTGCATCATTTAACTTTCCCTACTAATTAACGAGTGTTTGTCTTTCGTTCTGTCACAATGCATGATACATGGATTGGTATAACTTAGAAACCAGTCAGAGTTGTGCATTAGGAACCATCTACATGTTATCTTGGTGATATAGAGAAGCGATCTGAGGAACTAGGACTGACAAACTAGATGACCATCAAAATGTCAAGAATCTCAAATCTTTTTTTTAATGAAATAAAATGCAACCTTTGAATTCTTTATTTTTATATGCCTTTGTTTTATTTACTCACTGCTTTACATCATGTCTAAACTTTGATCAGAAACCTTTTCCATTTCTTTTATTAGAAAAGAACTTGGTTTAATATCGAAAGTTACACACTCATACAATTTTTGTAAAAAAGATCTCGAACATTTTTTATTTTTTATTCTATCTCAACTAAGCCTTCATCTTTTATACATTGTAAATATCAAGCTGAAACACTTAAGGTAATCTCCAAAATGAAACACTGCTGAGTTTGATTTAAGTACCCATTATCAGTCCATTAAAGTAAGCCCCATCACTTCTGCAAATTAGAGGCTACTAGCTTAATAGACCCCCTCCATTATTCTCTCTAGATCCATATCAGGTGATAAAATTAACCCTCTGGACAAGATAACAAGATAGACTTCAGAATATTTGAAAGAGGGTAGTCCATCTTCCCTAATAAAACCACTTCAGATGGAACATTATCTTATCTTGCATAAATCTGCCCCTTATCTGTATCTTATGTCTAATACTGTTACATCTGCCTGCACACTTGTTTAATGATGTGGAATGCACTCGATTAAAGCAGAACTTGGAACATTAGAACAGCAGGATTCTAAATGGATACGCTTACATCAAGTGCAGCTTTGTTCAATAGCATATCGATGCACATTTAAATTTTTAATGCAATACCAAAAATACATTAGATGCGCTTGCCTGATATTGATATTATTGTGCAAATAACATCAAACATTATAAGTCCAAAAGCTGTTGAAAATACGATAACAGCAAATCAATGAATCCAGCTGGCACAGCACAACACTTTTGGCATGCTGAAAAATTAGATTTCAGGGTAAAAAACGTTGTCTATTTGTAAGTGAAACTGAACAACCTGGTCACCAAAAACAACCGTCTTTTGCACTGCCGTTTTTGAAAAATCGCGGCCAATATTTGAGGGAGTGGGTGGGGTAAAAAAAAACAATATTTTTTTTTTTTCTCAACAACACTTCCAAACTCTTACTTTCTCAATATTGTTATGTTTTGTATGCATTTATAGAATAAATAAGGCCTAAAATGTATTTTTTCCGCCTTTATCTGTAAAAATAAATTACCCCCGCGACACCCACTTGTCGCGAATTGGCGCGTAACGCGTGTTAGCAACTTATTTTGCACACCCAGTTTGCATATTTTCACACCCATGTCTCGAATTTCTGCCTAATACACTGATATGGTATGATACTCACTTCCCTGTGAGAATGAGATTGTCATGAATATCCACTCACCTGTAAGAATGAGGTGGGGTCGCTCTCCTTGAGAACTTCGACGCAGAAGTAGAGTAGACTGGTCGTCTTCTGCAGGTGACTGGTACATGTGACGGCCTGGTCTTTCAGAATCTTGATCTTCATGTCCCGCTCAGCGCTCACAAAATCCAGGAGTTCTCGTTTCCGCCGGTAGATCTCTTCAATGAGAGCATCACACTGGGCCACCACGACAGCCTCAAACTCCACACAGTTACCCTGATGTAAGGAAACAGAAGTTGTAATTTTGAGATAATTTTAGATAAAGCTTGCTAAAAGTATCAACTGTTTGAGGAAAATAACTTCAAGATATGGTTCATGTTCTAAGGGCCGTCCTGCAAAAATGGCAACCCTGATACAAAGTTGGATTTATAGTAGTCTCTATCATCCAGCCACACTCAAGCTGACTGCGAGCGCTAGCGAGCGTCTGGACTCACTGTTCTTTAAAAATATTGACCGATAGACGGAGCCAACCGTCAAAACTGACTGCGACGTGACGTCATTTTGATTGCAACATCAAAGTGCACGTTGAATTACGCGCAACATTAGTTCCAATGGGATGTGTGTACGTCCTTATTAAATATACAATAAACTTCGTTTTATTGTAGTTTCTCTAAAAACATAATATAATCTTACAAAATGATGTTTAAAATTTAATTTTTAGCATTAATCGTGATCCGCTGACTATGTTTGGAGTAATTTTATTGCACAACATTGCGCGTAACGTCACGTATTTTTTGACGCCGTCGTGACGTAGGGGGTGATTCTCACGGATTTCGATAACAAACTGAAGTTGACCAATCAGCGGCCGGTGATTTTTTTTTGTCCACACCTCGTTTTGATGTCAAACATTTTAAAGAAGCTTTACTCCAGACCATGGTTTGGACTTCTTCTTTTGAGAGAAGTCTCGCGAGAGGTCTGGATGATCGAGACTAGATTTATAGCAATTAAAGTAATTTCAGTAAAGTACTGGTTCCCCAGATTCTTAGGCTCAAGCTTAACCAACGAAGTGATGCAATCATAATGCGACTTGATAATTTCTAGACAAATTATTATTACTCATTGCTGAGTAATATAATAAAATCCAGTGTAAACTGACAAAGCAAAAGATTGCAATTCACTTAATATGCACATGCAAAAATAATGTTTAATGAATAAATTAATGTACAAATTGTAATTCTAAATATTTCAAGACTGCTGGTGTCCCTTTAAACCCATATGTGATCTTTATTTTTTTACTTTACTCTAAACTCACAAGACTTAGTGCTGTCATAGAGACAATGATTACAGTCCTGAACCGATAACAGCCGGCTCAAAAATGACCAAATTCTGTATGTAAATCTCATGATGTTAATGTTGACATTAGTTTTAAGGGCCCTTAACCCTACAATACAAACTCATTGATCCCCTTTACAACAGCTGCTCATGTTTACCTTGCAACAGCAACAAACACAATTTTAGGGTTTCCCCCACCCTTTTTTCAGTATCCTCATTGAAAATGCAACTGGGATCCCACCCAAAGTTCCCAATAGGATCACACTGGGAAATCCAGGTGGGATCCCCAATCCCTTGTGGGAATATCATTGGAGACCCACCTACATTTTCAGCATTTTCAGCAGTGTGAGAAACACATACTTTTGCAGATTGTATTACTCTGGTGTTTATTAAACAATAATATTCTGGTTTTAGGGAAATAATTTGCCACTAATTGTTTTAAGTGTTGCTAAAAGTAGGCAGAGCAGCAGACAGTATACTAGGTGTACTACAGAAAGTAGGCAGAGCAGCAGACAGTATACTAGGTGTACTACAGAAAGTAGGCAGAGCAGCAGACAGTATACTAGGTGTACTACAGAAAGTAGGCAGAGCAGCAGACAGTATACTAGGTGTACTTCAGAAAGTAGGCAGAGCAGCAGACAGTATACTAGGTGTACTACAGAAAGTAGGCAGAGCAGCAGACAGTATACTAGGTGTACTACAGAAAGTAGGCAGAGCAGCAGACAGTATACTAGGTGTACTTCAGAAAGTAGGCAGAGCAGCAGACAGTATACTAGGTGTACTACAGAAAGTAGGCAGAGCAGCAGACAGTATACTAGGTGTACTACAGAAAGTAGGCAGAGCAGCAGACAGTATACTAGGTGTACTACAGAAAGTAGGCAGAGCAGCAGACAGTATACTAGGTGTACTACAGAAAGTAGGCAGAGCAGCAGACAGTATACTAGGTGTACTACAGAAAGTAGGCAGAGCAGCAGACAGTATACTAGGTGTACTACAGAAAGTAGGCAGAGCAGCAGACAGTATACTAGGTGTACTACAGAAAGTAGGCAGAGCAGCAGACAGTATACTAGGTGTACTACAGAAAGCTGAGAATTAAAGAGTGATACTTAAAAAGGACAGCGACAATTCCCTCACATCCGCAACTCCAACCCACGCAGAAATCAATCTCCACAATATGGAGGTAGGTCGAAAAACAGAGAAAAACAAACATGGTCGCTTTGGGCTTCTCAAATTCTCCAATTTTAGCGTAAAATCGATATCTTATTTAATTTCTTCCCTAAGAACAGGAAATTGTGACAGGATTTATTGTTGCCTCACGAACATTGCAGCAACTGTTTTAGGAACACTAAACTTGCCATAAAGAATGCCAGCAGAAGGCATGTCCTACTTCACCACACAATGTACACAAATAAATGTTATAGAAGATCGACATAGATGATACGGATACTAGCTTTTTCAAAATGTCACATTTTAATACCTATATGATATTTGTGAGCTTTCAATATATTATATATTGAGCCTGAATCCCAAACGCCAACTAACGTACTTGCATCACTACCATTTGCAATTGTTTTTTATTTGTATTCATGCCATTCTGTTTCTGTTAGTTAACAGCATAGTTTATTTTATATTTTTATCAACACTTACCTAAAAACTCAAACAATAAAGCACGACAAACCTTATCTCAGGATGGACAATGAAGTGTTCAGTATAAATTCGCTCACCTCATTATTTGTCAAATACATTAATAGAGTATAATAGCTTGTGAAAAAACTTGGAGATGAAACCACCATCATTGATTAGCACACCTTTTGCGACTAAAGTGACCATTCCATTATTTATAATTTGGCAAGTCAATAACAAAAAATTAAGCAGATCGGATTAGGTATATGCTTTTGTATACAAAATGTTGTTTTGGGACTCTTCTTTTGCTTGGTTGGTTTTCGGAATATACCGTATTCGGATTATATGAGTTTTGTTTAATAGAATTATATAAGGATGAAAACTTGACCGTAGGAAAAGATCGGTATAGACAGGAATTCGGATAGGACAGTGTAATTTCAAATAAGTTCAGATAGCCTTAATATTTTGCTATAAAACATTCGGAAGTCTTGATTTACATTTATACAACACATTTAAACCATTTTTTGGATGAAAATTTAGAAAAAAAGAGAAAAGAATTAGATTCAGCAGAATTTTACAGTGTTTTTTTTTCTCGATTTCGCAACCCAAAAAGTAAGATATTTTTTATTTACCACTAAAAAGAGTCTTAAACATCTTATTTTTAGGTACTAGCTGAATTTTGTCTTTAAAAATCCAACAAGAGGTCAATGACCTTGAAGCTCTACTGATAGGTTTTTGATAGCTAGATCAGCATTCCTGTGAAGTTTCATGAAAATCCGTCAAGTAGTTTCAGAGGAGTAATCGCTACAAGTTTTCATTATATAACTCTATGTAAACAAAGATGGCGGCCATGTTTAACGTCGCATCAAATGATTTTCGACAAGGATCAACATCACTCCATACTGATCATTTTAGAAAAAGTCCCATATCAATATCACTTATAGTTTTCAAGAAGTACTCGCTACAAACTTGTTTTTTAAAAATCTATTTTTAGATTTGGTGGCCATCTTGGATTTTACATCAACATGACTTTTTGCTAGGCTCAACTAGACTTCATGGGCAACATTTCTGTAAAGTTTCATGAAAATCCATTCAGTAGTTTCAGATGAGTAGTCGCTACAAAAAAAGGTTTAAGGACAGACAGACAGACAGACAGACACCGCACCACGGCATAAGCTCTGCTGATCTCTGATCAGTAGAGCTAAAAAAAACTTTGGCTGAAACAAGCGCCCCGAACAATAGTGCTAGAGAACAACAAAAATCACATTTAATACGCATTAATACTATAGAATAATAAATCACACATTTAAATAACCTAAAACTGGCCAAAACTAAGCAAACCTCATAAGGCCAAACAAAAAAAATATGTGTGGTTCAGGTAACACTGGCAAAAAAAAATAGGGTAGGTAGGTAGGCTTTCTTTTTTACTTTTTTTTCTCAATAATGAATTCAATTCTGATAATGAATTTAATATGATAATTACTATACCTTTGGTTCGATTTTTTTGCATTATCAACAAAAGTAATTATTATTATTATTATTTATTTATTTTTTAATTTTTGCATAAAAAGTTTTAGGGTCAGCCCCTTAATATAGGGTTGGTCGGGTTACCTGAACCACACATATTTTTTTATTTGGCCTAACAACAAGAAATACACGGATTCACATGTCTCGCCTAATAAGGACAGGGCTTATAAACAAGAGCACCGCAAACGGTGCAGACGCTAGACTTTGGTGCTACATGTATACATAGTTAATATTGCTACCATAATTATCATCCCTTATTTGTAGATAGTTTTATCTTTATACATTTACATTATTTTTAATTACTACTTCATTCTTTCATGACTCATTGGTTTTTGCGCACAATATGATCTATTTATGTGTCGACGTGCCATAAAACACCATTTATTCATTCATTCATTCGACTTTGGTGAAGTTACAATTGATTATCAGCAATGTACTGCCCAAGATGCAACTATAACCAAAGTTTGAAAGGTTTATCACATACAGTCCATGAGAAAATGACCTAAACGCAAAAGTTGAATGTAGAATTATTAAGTTATCTGCCCTTTGCTTGGGTCACATCTGCATCTTCTATGTCACGTAGCGATGTACAACCCAAGATGCAACTATAACCAAAGTTTGAAAGGTCTACTGCATACAGTTCCTGAGAAATTGATGTAAACACAAAAGCTGAATGAAAAATGTTGACGCATTCGTCGCCGCTGCTGGAAAAGCAACATCTACCGGTATGTCTCCTTTTTTTGTCGAAAAGGTGAGACAAAAATGGTATTTTTCACTAACACCATATATTAAACTACATGATACAGGGATTTTTGCAATTTCGTATACTACAAGATCTATCAAAGATGTATAGGGCACTAAAATATCTCGTAACAGCTACCGACTTAACCTTAGGTTAACTTTATTTACAAAATACCAACAACTGTTCAGATTTCGGTACACTGAATAAACCTATCAATAAATTCCAATTTACGAAAATAAATTAATCTCTGACGCCATTTATTTGCAAATCGCCATTTATTTGCAAATCGCAAAGCCAATCTCACAAATCAAGGATATTTTCCACAGATATAGCTTTACATCTTCCCCAATCCACGCCTGTTCGACACACAAGTTCTTTATTTCATTCAAAATATTTTATTTCTCTATCGGCTCTTCAATTACAGTTTAACGGTCATAATACCTATCGCATGGAGCAATTAGTACACATATTAATTGATTAAATACTATAATGTGTAAGATACCATTCAGGTGAGTTACTAGACTGTTGACAAAACTAAATCATGCAATTACGCTTTATTACATAAAGGTCTCGGCACACAACACAAGGAGACATAATGTCTAATGATGTTTTTTTCTGTCTGCTTTTTCTCTGATTTAGTATTCTGCTACTAAATGTCTTATTTTTCAGATTTACATACCAATTAATACAATATAAATGTCTCTTATCAGCCATACCCTGTCTGTAAATCTACATTTTTGTGCCAAATCATCAAATTCGAAATAGGAAAAGTTGCAAATCATTGAATTTTAGTGGAGGTTTCCAAGGTATTGTCTGGGTCCACATTAACTTCTCATCAATTGTTTCTAACTGGGAATGTTTCTGATAAGCTTACAGGTTATATTTCATCATATTATCTTTATTGTGGATTATAAAAGAGTCTAGAAGGTGATTTTCTCATTAGGTAGGTAAAATAAATCAAACATCCCGATAGCCTAGTTAAACACAGTTCATAGCCATCAGGTTTATGGAATACAAGAATTGGCAGGACTAGATGAACTGTTGGATGACAATAGACAACTTAAATTTGAATAAATAACAAAAATATACATACTAGATGAGTTCTTATCAGTGATCTTGACCTTTGACCTACTGATCCCAAAACTATGTAGGTCATCCTCTCACCAATGAAAACCAAACCATTAAAGCAGCTTATTGATTTTTTAAAAAAAAAAATCCCTCCCACATCACCTGACTACTTACAAAGCATCTTCTTTTGCACAGGAAATTAAACCATGATTATTTTATAAATTATGCAACTAAAATGTAATTTTTTGGTAAATTATTACTGATGATGCCCTATGTCTGTGCCTTAATTTGGGTAATATTCTGACAATGTTGAATATCCGGGACCTGATTTGAGGGGGAGACTTGAGGGTCTAGTTTTAGTGAGCAGACTCAAGGTCCGATCTGAGGGACAGATTTGAGGTTCTGATATGAGGGGGAAACTCAAGGGACTGATTAGAAGGGGAAGACCCTGGGGTCTGATTTCAGAGGGAGGTTTAATTTCCCCGTATTCTGAAAGAGAAATGGCAATTTTTCTAATTTCATGAACCCTTTTGCCCCAAAAATTTTGAGACATATTTTCCACATGACCCATTTTGTGTACCCATCTTCCCAAGCATTTCCAGGGATAAATTCTGTTTCTATACTCAGTTGCAAAAGAAAGTGGACACTGAGTTTTGTTTAGATTTAATTGTATAAAAACATTTTTAAATTAAATTGACAAATTCCAAAATGAATATGCCATGTTTGGTACCAAAGGTTTTATCATTCCATTGCCAATATCATGTTGTCATTTGTTG
This sequence comes from Cyrtodaria siliqua, assembly GCA_037043455.1. Classification (NCBI taxonomy): domain Eukaryota; kingdom Metazoa; phylum Mollusca; class Bivalvia; order Adapedonta; family Hiatellidae; genus Cyrtodaria; species Cyrtodaria siliqua. The sequence goes on from JAWPHD010002984.1 coordinate 45,636, forward strand.
TTCAATAGGTCGAATCATTAAGGGACTGTCGCTTAATAAAGAGAATAGAGTGTAAAGTAATTCAAAGTGTCCAGTTTCTTTTGCAACTGAGTATATATATATGTGTGCGCATTAATACTTACTGGTATTCTCTCTGTCATGGCTTTTAACTTCTGGATGAACTCTGTCTCTGCCTTCGCTTTCTCTGACAGTGCTTGTAACGTCTGAGATAACTCCGACTGTAAGTAAACAAAGAAAAGCCTCGTCAATCATTTGTATGGCATAACTGTAATTGTGTCAATCATAACCCCAGTGTGTTGAAGATCATTTACAAGATTGGAACAGAACTATTCGTCCAACGGTTTCAGCCTTCCTTCAGTCAATTAATTTATCACTTTTCTCATCCATCCATCACATCCCCACTCCACCCCACCCTTATCTCATTTCCCTCTGGGGTTGCTTTCCCAATGTAACCTACCATAATGTGATGTGTTAACAATGGGACAGAAAACCACATTTCATTCATCTTTTGCATTCATTCCCATTAATCAAGTCAATCATCCATCAATACCAAATCAAACTCCTGATGGTTTTAAGATTTTAACAGATGTTCTATCAAGTACAGTCCATTCAATCCATTAAAACTCCCTGTATGGCACCTGACCTTCCATTGAACCTGTGTAAAAAATGCTAATTCTCAAATAATGGTTTCTCAAATAATGGTTTTGTTTCAAAGATAATTATGTATGTCCTTTGAGTGCTCCTTAACATGATAAAATTATTAAAAGTATTGAATTGTGCATCATGCCAGGCATGATGTCCCAATGATATGGATCAAGTTTAATGGAGTTCATTAGGTTCATTTAATGTTGACAATCTTGTAAAATCCCACTATTGTAGAGATAGTGCAGGTCAGGGTGGGTGGATTGTTCAATTATAACTACCCATCCGGCTGCTGAGACAGCATGCAGATATCCCATAATGCACATGAACATGATATTGTTCGGATTTCTGTTTTATACAGGTAGATATAACGCTTCTTTCAACATCTCTTGAGTGTATCACACCCACATGAGAAATTGTACTGCGGTTTGTGGGTATAATTGCAAAAAAAAACACCAATGATGTTACATTGCATTAGTGTGTGTTTTTTTTTTTGTTGAAGCTGTATTGTGTTTCTGCGAAAGAAAATTTTAATTAAAGATGTTTATTAATTATCTTGTGTCATATGTTTTTTTTAAATAATGTGCTTGTATTATTTTCAGTAGTTAAAGAAATATAATGCTTTAACATTTGTCTTGTGTGTTTTTTCTATAATGTGTTTGTACTATTTGCTATAATAGCATTAAAAGTTCCAGAATTGTGTAGATTTTGCACAGGAAATTTGTTTTATTTCAGAAGATACCAGACAAGGTGTTATTTTTATAGCCACTTTTATTTTTGTTAAGTAATATGACTATCCTATTTAAGTAATTATGTTGGACAATACCAGCCCACTCTGATACATATCAATATTCTAAACAAAAACTCTGCAATAAAGGTAGTCCAACCAATCAATTAATGACATTTTGTTGGATGGACACAGCCATAGATATATCAGTTTACTCAATTACACAGAAAGCAATGATGAAAAAAATTCTAGATCAAAAATATAAATAAGAGGTCAATGACCTTGAAGCTCTATTGATAGATTTTGATAGCCAGATCAGCCATGGGAACCTTTGACGTTTTATGGAAATAAGACCAACACTTTCAGAGAAGTAGTCGCCACAAGTTTTTCCTATATCACTCTATGTAAACAAAGATGACCGTTTTGCTAGGATCAACTTGACATCAAGAGCAACATTCCTGTGAAGTTTCATGAAAATCCGTCAAGTAGTTTCAGAGAAGTAGTTGCCACAAAAAAAAGTTTACAGACGGACAACGCACCACGGCATAAGCTCTGCTGATCTTTGATCAGTCAAGCTAAAAAATAATTGGAAGATATACAAATCTAAAAAAATATATATTAATAAAAAATGGTATAATACTGAATGTCAGTGAACCTTGATTGATTGATTAAAACAAAACATGCAAAAAATATCCACAAAACCTTCCTAATAAACGTAACACCAAGTTTTCAAACCGAGATTTCCACCAAGATTTGCATAGAAGAATATGTGTACAAGCAGCTGAGGAAACACATCAAGACTTGATAATTGACTAATGTTTCTATCAGCATTAAGAATCATGTATACATGTAAAGTAATGCATGTAAAACATTCAGGAAGCCTGATCCGAAATTAATCATCTTCACTACTTAGCAACTAATAAATGTATACACCTCCTGAACAGCAGCTAAATCTCTGCAGCACATTGTTTTAACACTTTAAGCTGCATTCTTCATTCTAATCAGTTGTCTGTATTAAAGAGACCATTCACAATTTCAATTCATTCCAGAGATGTTGTCTCCAATCATAATGCAACTACCGTATTTAGCCCTAGTCGTAGTGCCTCCCCTAATGAAATTGCCTCCCCCTCCACCCTCACACACACCCCACCACCCTATTCATTAAAACTCTATACATTTTAGATCTTTTGTATCCAAAAAAAATATATGAAAATTCAATACATTTTGAGATCTTTTTTTTTAACCCCTATAACATTTACTTTTTCATATATATTTTATAAAGCCACCTCGGCATTTTGCAAAAAAAAATCATTCCCAGTCTATTTGTTATTTGGGGATGCATGTTTTTATAGGAGTTTTGATTCAATCCCCTGCTTCGCCAGTAAACTGAGCCTCACTCTGAGACCTATCCTTAATATCAACTCTGTTCATCAAAATGATCTGAACGTTGTTCAATTGCTCATCGACACATTAATCTATAGGTTCAAAGAGAGGGGGGAAGGATACATAGGAATCATGGAAATGTCCTTAAGGACTCCTACAAAAACTGATAGATTCCTATGGTTCTTTTAACATGTTTGGACACACAGGAAGGCTTGGGTCACGTCCCCATCCAACAGACGAGGCCAACGGAAAGCATCTAGCTCACTTACGCACCGATGAAACTCAGTGGTGCCAGTGATGCTTGAACCAATGTCCTCTGGATTTTTATATGCACTATGATATCCACTGGGCCAACATGCCAGCCCCACCCCCACCCCCATGCGCTGATCAAGACACCGATCAATCAGTTTAAGGGTTCAGCGCAACAATGTTGCATATTCTTCTTCATTTACATGGAGTTAAAACAGTATTGTGTGGAACGCTCAGCTCAAAATTAATTTACTGTCTGTTCTGAGTGGTCTGTAGATACAGGCTTGTTCAAGTTCCATTTTATAGCATGAATATATAGTATTAAGACTTTCCGATAAAGTGGACACAATTATTCTCTATTTCCGGAGTAGTTTGATCAAATTAATTTACCTCAGGGTTCGTATAGTACCATGGACCACACATCACAGTGAGTGGTCTCCTGTGACGAATCATTCATCATCTGATAACTACGGGTAAATACGCACATTTTCTCCTCGTTTTTTCCAATTTTATTGTAAATAAAAGTCAATCAATGGTCTCGTAAGTAAAGAATCTGCCTCGGAACCTCACACTACTCATTTCCCCGAATGCCGTCTGCCGTTCTGCGTTGTCTGCCACAAAGCAAACTAGTTGGAATTAAATTGTTGTTTAGCAGCTTATAAACATGTTTGTATGATGTTTTACGTCATTTTCAACACATGCAAGGTTATATATGACGGTCGATTTGTTTGTGATGGAGGCAGACCACTCACTTTTCCTGTGGTAGGAACCAGTACTGTACACCTCCCGCCATCCGTAAGAATCAACACTTCCTCACTTAAAAGTCTGAGCTCCCAGTGGGATTCGAACCCGCTGCAGTGAGAGGCAAAGTTTTTACAATGCAATGTCGTTAACCATTCTGCCACGGACACGCTTTGAAATATATTTGATAGTAACACTAGGGCACGATTCCTAAACAACAATTCAATTAATGGCACAAAGAAACCATCTCAAACATGCGCTTATTTCGTGTACATGATGGATTTTTATTTAAACAATTCTTCTCCTATAATACGCCTGTTATTAGGTTGCAGATAACTTTACATTTATTTGATGTCTCTTGGCTCTAAGAATCGATCATTAACCAAAATGTAACTGACAAGAAAGGCTTTTAACAGATTTTGCCTTTTCCTGCAAATCCGTATTTGTGTCATATGCTCTGGTGACGACTTCCGTACGTTCCAAGGTATCCAGGAGGAATCTTTTTTATCCCATTTAAGATTTACTGGAATAAATTACACTTCTAGCTGAAAAGAATATGTCTGTCTTCTATAAAAGCTTTTTAGTGTTGTTTAAAAATTTAATTTACCGATTTATTTTGTTTTGTTAGACTGGTTTTTGATGTCATTTTTAGCACATGTTAGGCCATATATGACGGTCAATATTTTTTGTGGTAGAGGCAAACACATTTTTTTTTGGTAGAACCAATACTGTTTACCTTCCAACATCGTAAGAATCAACACGTTCTCACTTGACAAGTCAAGCTCCCAGTGAGATTCAAAAATAACAACAGTATGAATGATGGAAATGTGAGAGACACCATGACATGGAGGTGCAACTGATATACATGTGAGCTTAGGAGTTTTTCAGACATGCCACCCATGCAATTAACGACACAGAATGTTGGAACATGCCACCCAAATGGGGATTCAAACCCATGCCATAAACGACATTCATGCCATCCACATGGGGTTTTAAAACCAACACTTCATATAAATATGTCATTGAAACTTTAGAAACGCCATTTGCAAAAAGGTTCAAACCCACCCTATATATCACACATTAGATTTTAATACCAAGCAGAACATCCAGAAGCTTCTACATTGATAAATCTTGGATTTTTATAAAGAAGGATCGAGTCATTGCTGACCTATCCATTGCTGTCACTAGTACATTCTATTACTCACTGCAATCTGAATTTCATGTCCCGTTATTCTCATTTTGTAACTTGTGACTCACTTTTTTTTTATATTTATGTGCAACTCATTTTTTTTTACAAGTGACTCACTTTTTGAAACTCACAACTCATTTTTTGTAACTTGCAACTCATTTTTTGTAACTCACAACTCACTTCTTTTACTCGCTGCTCGACACTCATCAAAAAAATCCTCCTATCTGGACATGAGTTTTCGATTGCAGGAAATGCATCTTTTCTTGCATGGTTAAATCACTTAAAGGAATATTCATAGTTCCTCTTTTATTCCTGCAGGTAAATCTATTGATTTGTTTATTTTCAAGCATCTGGAATTTTATTTTCATGGCAGCTGTGGCTCTCTAGTAACATGGAACATTAGAAATGTGTTTTCCAAGTATGACAGGTAAACAAGGCATCTGCTATATGAAGCACCGATAATCAAGGAAGCTGTTCTACAACACTGAGGATTACCCCTCCCACTGGGGACCTGTCAACCTATGTAATAAGAACAATACTGACATTGGCAGACGTCTTGTGCAAATCTCCATTATCACCAGTATGCTGTGGGGAATTCTGCATTTTTTTATACAGGTGCTTTGTTTATGAATGAAACATTATTAATTGTAAGACATTGCTTCATTTTCTTTAGATGGCATAACATCCTAATAGATAAATCATCATCCAATCAGTGAACAGCAAAATTTGCAGGGATTTTTTATGGCTGCAAGAAACAAACGCAAAGTGTTACTTTAATTATTAAGCCTAAAACCATAGGTTACAATAGAAATGTCAAAGTGAATGCTGCATTCATTCATTAAATCCAAATATGCTTGTATCAAAAAAATAATTTTGTATTAATTCTTTTCAGAGATTTAAAAAATATTATCAATTATTTTCTGGAATTCGAAAAAAACTGAATATCGGTAACATCTGCCATCTTATAAAATAAAAGGTAAATGGCAGCAAATTAACACAGTTCTAGTTCTATAATCTACTTAAACATTGTTAACTAAATTATAGATATTTCTAATAACTTCCATTGACAAATAAATGCTATATTAAACACTAAAGATAATTCACAAAATATATTTACAAAATATCATTTAATACCGCCCACATAATATGCATTAATAATGACCACGCCAAGCCTTCAAGCATTAGTTACTTATTCCCGGTAAAGAAGCCACATCAAAGTTCAGATTACTCCAATGATATCCCATCGCTCATCTTGGAAACCTTGCTGGTGTTATTGGAATCAAAATAACTGAAAAACACCAGTTTTATTACTCTTGTGTAAAATTGTTTTATTGACAGTCGGATGTAATAAAGACAATCCTAGATATCAGGGCGATATCAGCGAGGTATCAGCTCCATCTACCACCACATTCTGATACACAGTCTCGGCCCATTATAATTATCTCCCTTTATACTTCCTTGGATCTGATCACAGTCTGGTGTAGTGGATAAGTATTCTTCATTCGTTTTTGTGTGGTCTAGGGTATATGTTCAGGTACATAAACATTGTAACTTTCAGAAAAGCAAATTGAATTATTTATTGCCAACATTTTGTTTGATAAACCCATCTCCCGCTGACAGGTAAAGAAGTAAAATTCATCAATCGGCAAATACCAGCCTCCTTAGAAAGAATTATATTCTACAAATATTGCTCGTAGACAATTTCGCAACATTCTCACCTCTATTCAAAGAGCTCAATTTGGAGGAAACAATCTAACCCAATGGATAATCATGAGTAAAAAGGAGGCGAAATGATGAAAAATGACCAGCACAAACTCTTATCAACTGACAGCAATAGTCTACAAAAACAAATTAGAGACACAGCCTGGCGCCAAATTAGTCTTATCTCGGATTCCACAGTCAGAAAGATCTTGTATTTACATATATGATTTTTTATGAGTTTATTAAAGGTGTGGAAATTAGGCTCTACAATTTGTAAACTTTATATGAGAGCTACCTTGCTCAGTTTTGAAGGAGTTAGCTGCTTCTCCTGCAGATTTTGTAAACCAAATCATTCTAATACATTAATTTCTCTTAGAGGTCATTTACTGAATGGATAGACTAATCAATCATCATTTAATGAAGACTGATAGTGAATGTTCATGTGTATATCCTTCTCACTGTGAGGTGTAGCCTTCCAAAATCTCTCTCACCTAAACTTGTTGACATACCCTTGTAAGCATTATAAACTTTTATAGTGTTCATTTTGATTTGAACACTGTGGGATTAAATTCATTTGTTTTAGTTTATTGTTTGATAAAACTTTGCTGAATCAATGAGGCTAAGAGATATTGAATTGAATTGGGGTTTTAAGGCGCACCAACACATAAAAGGTTATATGGCGCCTAACAGGAATGAACATGCCAGGCTAATCCTCCATGTACATCAAGATAAAATATGGAGAATGGGCTTAGAACCTTCTCACCTGCAGAACAGCAGAGTTGCTGCAAATTCTATTGTAGACACTCCATTTACGCTGGAACCACGTTTATTGTTTTACTGCCACTGCTCTAGATCTAAGAGAAAGTATCTTGAATAAGGACACACAGAAGTAAACTTACTAAACCCAGTGGCGCCAGTGAGGTGCGAACTCGTGAGCACCAGAATGAAAATCGAACATGCTATATCTACTGGGTCCCACTAAAATGCACCGAAATATTGCTGAAATAACAGATTTGGTTGTTCATTTATAGTGTATATGCATTTACAAAAAAAATCATAAATTATTTAACAATTGACAACTTTTGCAATGTTTATTTTCTGTGTATATCTAATATTGTATCTTCTTTTGGTCTTATCCTTATTTCAAAATACCAGTCCTGTGTGGATTCCTTTAAATTATGGTCAAATATTTTGCTTTTTTCAATTGATTGAGGTCAAGAAGTCTTGTATATCTCAATATCTCGGAAATTGTAACAAAATGGTGCGAAGGGAATACTATTTTCTGCACTGGTTGTCTCACATATGGTAAGACAGTCAACTGTTTATCATCAATAAACAAGCTTGCGCCTGCACAACGTTTACTAGAGCTTTAACAAAGATAACATCTGAAAACGAAGGAAAAAACAATGTTATCGGTTTTAAGAGATCTGCGCTTCACAAATTACATAATCTCTGAATGGGAAAACATCAAATTAATGTAGACTCTTGGGATACATCTCGGCAATTAGAAAATGCTTTCTGAAACAGTCTAAGCCATTTTATAGCGCTATCGTATTTGCCTGAAATTGTCAGGGTTTTCTGCTCGTCCATTTAAGTGCGTTTTACTGATTATTGATTGCGAAGAATGGTTGAAGGTGTTTTACATCCTTTGCAGCACATTTTAGGCGATATGATATGACGGTAGAGCAGTTTGTGGTGGAGGCAGACCACCCACTTTTCCAGGAAACAGAATCAGTACTGTCAGTACTGTATACCTCCCACCATCCATAAGAACCACCACTTTCTCATTTACAAGTCAAGCTCCTATATCGGGGGATCTGAACATGCAGCGGTGATTTGCCAGAAGGTTTCAAATGCCGCGTCTTTACCATCCCACCACGGAGGCACTACAGACTGAGAAGAAAACAAAAGACCGAAATAACCAATATTTTTTTTGTTGATTTACGCTTTATCTAGACTATACTGGGAATTCTGGGATATCTTCTCACAAGGAGGCTACTGGTTAATACATATAAAAAGAAACGAAAATATGTGTGCGAAGCCAATAAAAAATCTTTAATGCAGTCATTAACGATACAAAGCGTGAACATTTAATGAGCAATGAATCCATGCTGATGCATTAATTTTACTGCTCAGCACTCGAAAAACTTGTGATTTATCGATATGAAACCAGTAAAGATGCTCTTTTGTTGTTCTTGAATATGAAAATTTGGGCATGCTATAAAATGGTTACACCATGGCCATTAAAAGTGAACAGATAAACCTAATATAAATGGAGACAGTAATCTGTGTTCCTGGGGTGATTTACTCTTGATTCTATATCACCTCTCATTACATACCTATCATACACGGAATTGTTCCCCACACTAACATATCTTCCTAGTGGGTTATATCAGAAGATGGATCGCTTTCGCCCCTCCCAAGGCACCAGACTTTATCTACAGTAGCTCTGATGCCATATAGATATAATAACTGAAAACATTTGATATAATCATGATGTAACTCATACTATTGCACACCATGATTTAGCACCAAGAAAGCTTCTAGTAGAAAAGTCAAGCATCCCATCAACTATGATTGCGTATTGATGATAATCTGTGTTACAGACATGATTATCAAGCATCAGCATGATCACCATGTTATGACATTAACTTGCATGTAATTCTCATTTTCTGATCATTATCCACAATGTTAGGAACAAGAAATAACAACAGTGCTGAATGGCAAACCAGACTCAACTGAGCTTCTACTTCGGCACAAAACATCAATAGTGCCGATGTCTCTTCCTGACACCAATCAGTTTTCCATGTTGAAAGTAATTTCAGGTTTTCCATATTCATGGCAATTTTTGAAAAGAAATTGTGCAAATTGTAAATAATACAAAAATTGAAAATGGAAAGGCAGTTTTAAATTTCAAAGAGTGAAGATTTCCACTACATGACTAGATAATTGTGATAAAATGTGATCATTGCAAACAATTTGAACAATGGGAAAACACTCAAATGATTATAAACTTGGTAAGATTTCCATTCTTCTTCAACAAATTATTGTACCACTTCACTTTAGTTCTGATAAGTGAAATTGAAAACTTGCTTTGGTTATTAACATACAATCATAGAGCATTATATAGAGTAACATACAGCAGAGGAGTAACATACAGCAGAGGAGTAACAAGCAGCAGAGGAGTAACATACAGCAGAGGAGTAACATACAGCAGAGAGTAACATACAGCAGAGGAGTAGAAATACAGCAGAGGAGTAACATACAGCAGAGGAGTAACATACAGCAGAGGAGACATACAGCAGAGGAGTAACATACAGCAGAGGAGTAACATACAGCAGAGGAGACATACAGCAGAGGAGTAACATACAGCAGAGGAGTAACATACAGCAGAGGAGACATACAGCAGAGGAGTAACATACAGCAGAGGAGTAACATACAGCAGAACAGAATTTTTAAGAGTACAACAAGCAGTATGATGACGTGCAGGCATTTGTTTGTTTATTTGAATGGTGTTTTTCTGCTTTTTAGCACATGTTGATCTTTTTGAGATAAGACCATATATGATGTTGATCTTTTTGAGATAGAGGCAGACCAACCCAATTTTCTTGGCTAGAACCAGTCTACCTCCTGGCATACCTTAGAATCAACAATTTCTTACATGCTGAGTCAAACTCCCAGTGGAATTCAAACCCGCATCATCGGTGAGAGGCAAGAAAGTTTTAGACCAGCGCCTTTACTATCCCCTCAACGGAGGTGTTAATTTGTTGTTATGGTGTGTTTAGGTGGGGTATGGGTAGGGGACGTGGGAAGCGCTGTTCGAACAGAAAAAGGTATGTATACCTAAAAGAAATGTTGATTGAAACCAGCTCGTATAGATAGTTGATCCCACCTGAGCACATTCAAGTGTTCAGCAACATGATCAATTAGACAGACAGTGATAATAAGAACCACTTATTTTGTTAGCTTTCATCTGATTAGCTCCAGTGGACAACTGCCAACATTTCAAGATGGCTTCTTGTAAAAGCTGTAGTAATTGCCCTCATTATCAGCATTATGCTTCATTATGATGGATTATTTCAGTTTTACTATCAATTAACAGCCTCTATGGAATTCTTCATATAATTCATTACTCTATCTGCATGCACTGACAACATTTTTACCTTGGTCACTGGATGGTCATTTCTGGACAATCACCTAAGCTTAATGTATTGCTATTTGCTGGAGACCTATTTCCTGATATTTAGTGTTAACAGTTTACTTTATGGGTGTGTATAATGACTTCTTACCATTTGGGTTTGTAAACAAATGCTTTCCAAAAACAGAACTGAATTGTAGCTAGAAATGAAACAATGCAAACAATTGGAATAAGTGTTTAGCAAGAAAATAACTGTTTTTGGCAAAACATAACCTTTCCTGCTGAACGATCATCCAAATAAACAAATGGATTTGAAGACACAACAAGGTGTGATCTACTGTATCTTGTTCTTTATTTACTGTGAAATCATTAATATTCATTGGGGTACTTGTGCTACCCAGGAAAAGTGGGTGGTCTGCCTCCACCACAAAAAAAATTCGACCGTCATAATATAACCTTACATGTATTGAAAATGGCGTAAAACACCATACAAACAAACAAACAAAATATTTACTGTGAAATAACTAATATTCGTGGGGGATTAAAGTTTGTGGATTTCTGGTTGACAAGAACCACGAAACCAAACCCCCATGAATGGTTAATGCCCAAATGTTTGAATAATATGTGAGAAAATGGCCTTGATTCGGCATCCATAATGTACAGTACCGCAGTGGCATAGCAGTTTTGGGCTCATCATTTTTTAGGTAGCGCCTTGGTGTAATGGTTAGCATTGCGGCTTAGTAACCCAGGGATCGCGCGTTCAATCCCAGCTAGGACCGAATTTGGTTAATTATCGAAATATTTCAAAAGTATTTCCTACCTTACCAGTCCTTCAGATGAGACTTTAAACCTAGGTCTGCTATCTAAAATGCTTAGTGCAATACAGTGAGGATAAATAAAGGCTTATACGCACACGGCTCATCATTTAGTCGATAACTATTGAACCAGGCTGTATGTTGTTAGAAAAAAAGGTTTATGCAGTTATTAAACATTTATTTTGATAACAAACAAGAGGCCAAAGAGGGCCTGTGGACGCTCTACTGGCTAACATGGCTCTTTTAACATCAATGAAGCAAGTGACTGCAATTACGGTTTTTTGAAAGTTTTGGGCAAAATTCAGCATTTTAAAATAAATCAAGGGCCATAACTAAAAAAATCTGGTAAAGTTTAGTAAAGATCAGATGAAAAATGAAGGCCCTATTGTCTTAACGAGACAAAAGTTAACAACGGATGACGGACGGATGGACAACGCACGGACGACGGACAACTCACCATCCCAAATTAAGCTGGCCAGTAGAGCTAAAAACAAAAACTTGAGTTTTGGATGTGTTTAATGTTTAAAGACCCGTGGTTAATTGGGCAATTTGACATGAGACAGGAAAGACACCAGACACTAGGCTATCAGGACAAATTTACGGATTTTTTTTCCTTCAAAATTCAGAAATGCGCAAATTTACGTCCCCTCAAAATTGTCTTTTTGAAAAGAACCTCGAAATTTTAATGCCCACGAAATAAAATGATTCCACAGTATATATAGAGTTACAATTAACAAGGGTTCAGTGCAAAACTATTGTATCTCCTTCTTTATTGATATGTAGTTGCAATAGTTTTACACTGACCCCTAAATATTATAGTTCTGCATTCACCCTTTGAAACTGAATGACATTTAACTGATTTTATTAATAATGTAATATTGTGTTGTGTAACTAGTTAGAGCAAAAAGATAGGATTCTGTGTTGTTTCTACACATAGCGCTTTTATGTTCTCTGCATGTGAACTGTTGTTACATTGAACCAGAATATAAAAGCAGTGGGGTCTTGTCAAATAACAGCTCAGTCAAACCCACAATATCATAAAGTGCTGCCAGTGATGTAGTAGACAGAGTGCATCCATCTCAATTTCTCTACCACACTATCTCCATATATCTCTAACTGAGATGCATATCTCAATATAAGCACCATTAACACATCTAAAAGTCTGATATGACTACTCATCACTACAAGTGGATCTGCACGAATCATACTTGCTTTATGTACCCACAAGGGTATAATCTTTATTCCAACTGCGAAATTTTGTTCAAATAATAAGCCTGGAATATTATGTTTTCCTGCCAAGTGCATGTAAACATGAGACCATCATAAATTCATGCTATATCAACAGTGTTTAAAGAGCCCCTCATCTCCTTTAAGACTTTTGTGTAAATTAAATGTTTTGTTGCACCTGACTTGCAGCTTATTTTAAATGCAGGGGCTCTTATGGAGGATTTTAATTAATCATGTGGCTAACATTAAAGCTGATGAATGAGTAATCTCCCCTGTGAATATGTCTTCTGTATAAGAAAGGGAGGCAACCCATAATCCCATCATTTAAGAATAGTAAAATCACTGCACTGGAAAATAATGCAACATAACCAGAGATAACAAAAGTAAAAATAACAATAAGTAAGTACAGTCCATGATAATCAATAATTTCATGTTTAACAAAACAAAGGGAGATAATGCAACATAATTAAAGGGAGACAATAAGGACATCAATACAAACTTCTGGCATCTATACAGTCATACATTACTGCCATGCCAGTATAGTCTTTGACAGAGATGTTCCTCTGCACTGTACTAAAACACCATTTCAGCAAAAACAGGAGATAGTTTGCTGTCAGAAAGGCCATTAAGTGTTCAGGTAGATGAAGCAGTAAAGATAATCAGGAAAATTAAGATATGAAAGGTGAGCCTCAAGATGCTCCCTGAGCGATACAGATGCTGATATTATGGTACCATCAGACATTCGGTCTCCCCATTGCAGATACAGGTCACCCGGCTCTGTGATGCAGTGCCAAATGACTCAACGCAACGACAAGCTTCAATTCATTCTACCATTCAAGAATGATTTTTTTTAAAATTTCCAAAAATAAAACAGTAGAGAGATTTCTTTGGTAAACTTGATAACTTTATTTAAACATCGCTCTAACTTACCTGTAACTTCGAGTTTAAAATGGTAATTTAGTTCTTTTAACTAACAGGAATATAAGGCTATGAAGTGTACTATGCTACTTTTTTATTTAAAAAAACAAAAACACACATGTCAAAAACAAACATCCTTAACTTTAAATCATTTGAGTGCGCATGTTTAAGGTGCAATCTGCTTCTTGATTACCAGAAATAAGACTTCTTTACCTGTCAAAATGACTGGCCAGAAATGGCATTTTTTGCATGTTACTGTTAAATCTATTTGTGTATGATGTATGAACCACAGAAACACTTACTTGAAAAGATAGTTTCACAAGCTTGATATGTCTATTACTGTAAGTCTGGGAGATTCTTTTGTAACATTTTATTATCCAATTAAGACCTCAATGATTGCCTCTTAATCCAACATGGGACCAAGTATTTCTCTCAATGGAATTTGTGTCATTCCAGTGGTTAAATGTTATCCATTATTCATTCCTTCATACCAGTATGGTATTTTTGTTCTGGGAAATAATAAACAAATTGGAATTAGAACTGAATGTTGAACACCTCATCAACACACTGTATGTTATTTAGAGCCGCACCAGAGAGAGAGGAAGGATACATAGCACAACCCGTCCTACTCTTACTAATGAATAGATTACTATGGTTCTTTAACATGCATAGAATAGATTTCGATACATAGGATGACAGACGAAGCTACCGTATAATCCCTATAAATGCCCCTCCCCTAATAAACGCTCCCCCACTCTCCCACCATTTTTTCAGAATTTTATTTTTAAACTTACCAAAGGATGCAAGTTAATCTGTTTCATTCACAATGGAACATTCAAATTCACTAGAAAACTTAAAATCCGATGCATTGATCGATTGATTGACATGCGGACTTTGGTTTTCTTGGTAAAGAAAATCATTAAAGAATGTCATTTAAAATTAAATTATGTATTTTTGGTCTCAAATAAACTGACCCCTTATCAAAAATGTGAGTGTGTCTTGCTCAAGAACACATCAGTGAAACTTGGAGGTTTGAACCCAGGTCCACTGAGTTATAAGTCCACCATGCTATCCACTGGGCCAAAAAACAATCGGAAAAATTCTAATATATGTATTGTCTAGGTTAAAATGTTTGCGTGTGTTCAGTATTTGGAGTATGAGGTTGAGTGGGGAGGGGTGAATCAGGAAGGGGCGGAAAATGGGCGAGAAGTGGATCTTGTGACATCAGACACTTTGAAATGACACAAACTTAAATAGCAGAAAATTGGTTTGGCGGCAAACTTCTGACACGGTCCACTGTGAGGGTTCAATTTGTATTTAGACAATTTATAATGGCACAGGAAAAGTTACCTAAGTTTATAATTGTATTTAGACAATTTATATTGGCACAGGAAAAGTTACATAAGTTTGTATTTAGACAATTTATATTGGCACAGGAAAAGTTACATAAGTTTGTATTTAGACAATTTATATTGGCACAGGAAAAGTTACATAAGTTTGTATTTCAACTTTTCTGTAAGACTTGCTGAGGTCAGTGCAAGCGCATGTTATGTGATCGATAATGGAGAATATTGTCGGCGAAGATTCAATTTGCTTCCTGAAAGAAAGTGCTTACTAAGAGATAATCCATCAAGAATGACGACAACTGGCATTAGTGTCCAAATATGGTTAGAGTGAAAATGGAACAGCACGCAGGAGACAGTGTTTATAACAGGGTTTCCTTTAAATTATGCCTACGGATGCTCAAATAATTTTCCTCAACCCATCGTATGAATTAAACATCTACAGAATCGAGTTCATTAACATACAGTTACTGATGAAATGGCGTTCTATAACTCATCCAGTATTCCCAAAACTTGATTTTTTTGTTTGAATGGTGTTTTACGCCAATTTTAGCACATGTTAGGCCATATATGATGGTCAATTATTTTTGTAGTAGAGGCAGAACAGCCCATTTTTTCCTGAATAGAATCAGTACTGCATACCTCCCGCCATCACTTGACAAGTCAACCTCCCAGTGGGATTCGAACATACAGCTGTGAGAGGCATGAATGTTTTAGACACAGCTTGATATCACCAACTAAAGTCTAAATGTCTGATAATTTCTTTTCAATATTTCTATTTATTAGTTCTTGATCAGAACATGGTAATAGGACTTGTGATGCAATGCACTGTATGAAGCATTGAATTATACAGGGATGCAATGCACTGTATGAAGCATTGAATTATACAGGACTAACCCGACTGTTCTTTACAAGTCGAGCTCCCAGTAGAATGTGAACCCACCGCTGCGGGTTCGAATCCCACTGGGAGCTCGACTTGTAAGTGAGGAATTGTCGATTCTTACTAATGGCGGGAGGTGTACAGTACTGGTTCTACCCAGGAAAAGTGAGTGGTCTGCCTCCACCACAAAAAAACATATAACCTGACATGTATTGAAAATGACGTAAAACATCATACAAACAAATCTTTGAATTAAGACCATTCCATTTATGTGACCAAAGGGTTGTTTTAGGGAAAATGACTGATCAGCAGACAGTCATTGTAAACCCTGATCTGGTTTACAATGGACTTTAAGGCTATTATAGTATATATAGTTGTGCTTAGCAGGTTAAGGGTTAACATAGCTTTTAATAATCTTTCAGTCATATCACTTGTAGCAATGAGCTCAATGGTAAACTATAGAGCTGCCACACTGGAATACCACGTTGTAGACACATGACATAATACCCCACCCTGTCACTTTACACTGTCATCGGGCTGACCAGTCCTAGCACTACCCTTTATATGCTGAGCGTTAAGCAAGGCAGCTACCATTTTTATGAAGGCTTTGGTATGACCAGGCCTGGCATTGAACCCACCTCCTGCATGTAACATGGACTCTCTACTACCAAGCCACCATGCAGTATAGCCTTAAAATGCAATAAAGATAACACAAAACAAAACCACAAACATCAACAGTTCTGTTGCTGATCAGAAACAAAGCCAGAGATCTCTAGATGTGGTATGCGACTATAACTGCCATGTCGGAGGACTGTCAGAAAGCAATCAGACAACTACTAGTGGTATCTCCGAATATTGATGGAATTGTCACTCGCTGTGACAGAAACTCAATATATGGCCCAAGATGTCCCTGATAGGCAGAATGTTGGATAAATTATGCTACATATGGTCTGCAGACTAAACAGAACTTTTGCAACTTGTAGTTTGTTTTAATAGATAGTAAAAAGACACACACAAAAGCCTACCCACACCCCTTTTGTTTCCCCACCCCAGAAATCTTATACCGTCAAAGAACATAAAAAATTCGTCAAACTTCAATAAATCTTGATCTTTTGTAAAATAAAAAGAAAGATTTAGATTCTAAATTTAGTATTTATGACAATTTTGAGATGCAGTTTGGGTAAACAATCTGGCAAGAACTGCTTTTAAGTAAAACATGATTGCTTCCTTTGCATTTTGCATCGGCTCTACTATCAGGAAAAATACAGTATCATTAAAATTTTGGTGACACAGATGATGGAAAGTGACATCAGTGATGTCATGGGTAAATAGATTTTGTGTGAAATGGTATATGATCACATGGATGTCATGACGTGTTAAAATGAGTACACATGAACAGTGTAAAAAAAATATGTGACAACAAAAACGTCATGTGTTGACAGGAATGTCATGTAACACCAAGAATATCATGTGATGACAATGGTGTCAAGAGACACCAGGGATGTCATGTGACATCCTTCATGTCATGTGGCATCAGGACAGTCCTGTGGGTCCAGGGATGTCATATAATGTGAATGTCATTCGACAACAAGAATGTCAGGTGATGATAGTGATATGTCATCAACTTTTCTGGTAAAGATTGTTTTCATATGTTCCGCACCATATCGATTTTCAATGTCTCTCATGCAAATCAATGCAAGACCGACAAGAATAAGTCCGTATATAAATAACTGTAAAGGGCTTCAGAATAAGTCAACTCATCAATTAGATTTTTGCTGAAGCGGCTATTTCCGATTACAGAGTTTATATCATGATATATTGATGCTAAATATCTCTGCAAATCTGAAAATCAATCAGTCCAGTAGAATTTGTGATGAAGAGAGCACACCGAACAGAAATTAAATGCTATACTGGCTTCCGATACACAGACACGATCACAGAAAATGACGACCAGATCTAGCGAAACAGGCTTCTCTTTTATAAAACTCTAATCAATCTTTAATTTGAAGACGTTTGAATGCCTGCCGATATCTCTAAGATAAGCCTTAATGATGTTATGTAATAAAATTTGTCAGGCGAATCTTAACGATTTTTGAGCGATCTGGAAGATAGGAGTCTAACCATTTGATTTCAGTTTGCTTCATTATTAGTTATTGGGTTTGTTACTGACCCCCTAGAGAAATATGTGGGGTCAGTAAGATTTACAGGGGACGAGGCAATATTTCAGTAACAAACCCAATAACTGATTTATTACATTGAGCTCCCTTTTTAAGGCAAACACCAAAATTTAACCCATTTTAATCGAATGTCAACATCATTGAGACGTTCACGCAATTTGACGTCACTACGTTGACGTCATGACCAGTACAGTTTAAAAACATTATTAATTTACTTATTATGTTTGTTACAAATGCCTTAAAGAACTGCAGATATCTCTTATTAAATAAATTTGTCTTGGTATATTTATGAATCTGTCCAATTAAAATTCAATGCTTTTGATTTCTTAACAGTTGGAATAAATGTTGTTAAAAGGCTCATAAACACATCATGGGTATTTCGAGAGGGGAAGGACATAATAGAAATATAGAAATCAAATAGATTCATAGAATTCTTAACATGTTCGAAGGATAGGCTTCCATACACAGGACTGTCTGATTTACGTTCCTCTCAGATAATCGAGGCTAAAGGGAAGTGTCTTGTCCAAGAACAAATTGATGTAACAAAGTGGCTTGAGCCCGTGATAACTGGATTCCAAGTCTAACTATGCTATCCACTGCTCGGTCACTCTTCAAACCCTCGATTTCTAACCAACCTAAATGTATTAGAACATATCGAAGTACATAATAGTTATAACAGATTTTTAGAAGAAAACTGATCACATCTTTATTTAATTACTCTTATGTTACAGCATCCACGTTATTCAGATGTAAATGTTTATTTTGGGTTCAGCCTGACATCTGAAAGTGAAAACTTGCTAAGTACATAAGCTGTAACTTTACCCTGGAATAATACACTTTCTGAGACAGTTCATTCATTTCTATACAATCCATCATGGCTGCCACCAAATGTTTTAATTATTAGTTTTGCTTCCAAAAGATGTCCTGTCAGAATAGGTAATGTACAAAATCAATCATTAACATAGACAGGCATATAGGAATTTGGACAGATGAATTCCACTGATTAGTTAAAAATGGCCCCCTCCGGCAACAGAAACAGTGTGAATATGCCCTTTGGAACTTGTAAAGGTGTCAGGGCGACTTAAATATTACATCACCATGACAACTATTACACCACCAGGTGTCACTGTTCTACAAAGTCGAGTGACTAATGAG
Organism: Cyrtodaria siliqua; assembly: GCA_037043455.1. Taxonomy (NCBI): domain Eukaryota; kingdom Metazoa; phylum Mollusca; class Bivalvia; order Adapedonta; family Hiatellidae; genus Cyrtodaria; species Cyrtodaria siliqua. The sequence continues at coordinate 64,921 of JAWPHD010002984.1, forward strand.
ACTTGACAGTCGGAAGATCATTGTCATTAAGTGGGTGATATTGTATGAATATTCTAATAATTTATATCAGGCTCCAATAGAATCCTATAACCTGGGGCAGAAAAAATGCAAGGAAATGATTACAACTGGCACGGTTTTAAAACATTTATCTTGTATCTGCCCGGATTATTGACAGGTACATGGTGTATTGTGTTAAAAAATTATTAATTATTTAAAACTCTACGCATAAAAATGTGAAATGGACTATGGACTGACTCATTTTTTTCCCCCATTAAATATTTAGAAATTATTGTCTCTTCTAAAAAAAGATTACAATGACATTTTAAATAATAAGCGAAATACTGTATTCGCCCCTTTAAGCTGCCCTGCTCCTAAAAGCGCCCCCTACATGTTTTCTATCTAAAATTCATTAACCGCCCCTATTTCAACAAAAAGCTACTAACCTACAGCAAAGTTTTAAGTTTTTCAATCAATGCTGAAGGTCCTGGTAATCTCATTATGCACCCCATTTGCCAATCCTCCAGCCTCTTCACAGTGTCTGTATTTACCAGTTACAATGCACTTTAGAACTCTGCCATGCTTTAGAAAAAATGCTACAACTTTACTTATCTCCTGCGAAACATGTCTGACAATAACACTGTCCTTTAGAACCGAAACTGCATACTTATCACATGGGTTGTCTTTTTTCACGCGATGTTTCTAATTCTTTGCCTTCAGTTGATGTCAAATATTTTTATAGACATGAAATCCTCGAATAGCCGAATTATATTTGAACTGCGTCATGTTGTTTGTTATCGAAACACTTTACCGCTAGTATATTGTACTGTGTAACAAACGCCTAGTGAGCGACGGGTTAGTACTAAATCGAGGATGAATACTTCATCAAATCAGAAAACCGGATTGGCAATGACGGAATTTTTAAGTTCTAACAAGCGCCCCTTTTTTTCTGAATTTTCTAAGCGAGGGGCGCTTAAAGGGGCGAATACGGTAAATATCTCGGTGATTAATTAATATAGAGCTTTAGTGGCCTATTATATAACCAAGCATAATATTTAATTGTATTATAAATATTTATTATTGGTAACATAAGTTAATATTACATGCAACAGAAAGTTTACATTAAATGGACAGACACTTGACCAAAGTATCATTTTTCGCACGATCGAGGGTCAACCGGTTTGAAATGGATACGCAACACACTGTAATTTATTTGTTATGCATCTCTTCAATACCCAAATAATAACTGGTCTGAAAGTGTCACAGTTGCATCAGGGTACACAAAGTTAACCTGAACTGAACTTGCCATGGTGCAGTAACGTAAGTCAAGAACCCAGAACCTTCATTCATATCCAGTGCAGCAGACCTCTCGTCTCCAAATTAACCACATCATTTACATTACTGGTGATACGGAAAACAATTTGATACCATCTATGGGTTTATGATACCTTTATACAGGAAGGTATTAATTTACTCTGATAAATGTCAAAATTCTAATTGGACACAAAACAAAACACCAAGAGCAAGAAACGAACACCGACCACCTTCTATTTTCCGCTTTACAACGATTTTGCTCTGAAATGAGGGTAAAACGGAAATAAACAAAATGGATAGCTGACAACTGACCATTATGGTTTTAAATCAAGTTAATTTTACACCTTCGCTGTCCTCCATGACACCTTTCTGCGGACAGGACATTCCGCCCCAGGCATAATCCATTGTAAATACATATAATTTTTTAGCAAAATACCAGAGGTGTTGAAATTATGGCTAAATTATAAGCCACTTGAAGTGGTCAGGACGAATTTAATGAATAGCATTGGTGGATTAGATAAAAATCCTGAGGTAAATTGCGAATGGTCAAGTAGAATTTAAGGATTTAAGACGATCGACAAAAACAAGATCAACATTTCTGAAGGAATAATCGAAAACGTTACGAATCAAGTTTGCAGTTTCAACCGCAATAAATATTTGTATAGAAGCAGACAAAGCCAGACAAACATTTATGTACAATTATTTTATCTTGATCAAAAAGAACTGGTTATTAAAACAGAAAATAAGTTTCATCTAAAACATTTACAATAAGGCGTAATTATATTGGTGATGATCAATCAACTGGAATTATTCCGCAAAGTGAAATAAATGATCGAAAAACGCAGATCCATGCAGCTCGTCACGTTGCCCTTAGATAAAGATCAATGGACCTGATGTCTGGGTTATATGGAAAACGGAGAACAAACCGTCATCCACAACACAATCATTTCCACTACACTAGAAATTGTACTACAATAAAATCAAAGAAAATTACACACATTATGCATCTTAAAATACAATATTTCATTTAATACCAATACTGCATTATTAAACCATTCAGCAGACTGTTTTTAAATTGATATAAATTACGCTGACTTTCATTCATGTGGACAGGCAACTAGATGAATTACAAAATTCCACAATAAATTCCTCGAATCGGAAAGATTTCATTTCTCCGGAGTAAATCGAATTCAATTTTGTTTTTCACTTAATAAACCATAAAAAGCCACAATTTTCAAATATGCCATGCCGTGATTTGTGGTGATTTGCTGCGCAGTGTAATCAACTGCAGGCAGGAATGCTAAAAAATATCTAATATAAAGGACATGAAGTAGAAGACAATTTTGCAGTTTTTAGCTCGACTTTTCTTTGACTTTTCTTCGCTAGCCTTTCAAAGAAAAGGCAAGCTATTATAAGTCTACTTGCCCAGACGTCTGCATCTGTTAACCTTTTATATTAAGCTCACATCTCAGAATCCACTTTAAAGGAATTTCAAGAAACTTATCTCCTGTATTCACTGTCATAAGAGGAACTTGTACAGACAAGTGCCATAACTCTGTTACGAATTTTAACAGACTGATGCCCCTTTTTTAACTTCTTTTATTGTCCAAGTATTCTATTTATCATTTGTGGTTCCCGGGGCCCCCGTTTGGTCACGGGGCACAGAATAGGGCCACTGCAGATCCCTTTGGATGGTAGGCAGAGAGGTAGAATCCCCCCAAATTCATGTTAATTTTATCATTTTTTGTTCATGTTCATTAAAGGTCTTCATCATGATCCCTGCATTGTTTCAGGTGCTAGCTCGCTCGCATCAAAAGAGCAGTGGCAGAAAAACAATAAACGTGGCTCCAGCGTAAATGGAGTTTCTACGATAGAAGTTGCAGCAACTCTGCAGTTCAGGGTGAGAAGGTTCTAGGCCCATTTTCCATATTTTATCTCAATGTACATGGAAGATGAGCCTGGCATGTTTATGCCTGTTAGGCGCCATATAACCTTTTCATGTATTGGTGCGCCTTAAAACCCAATTCAGTTCAATTCTTTTTATCATTTCTCCAAATCTCCTTGAACAAAATCAATGAAACTTGACACATGTATTCACTGTCATAAAAGGAACTCATGTAGAATTGAATTGAATTGAATGTTGTTTAATGGCTCATCAACACAGTATAGGTTATTTAGAACCGCCCCAGAGAGAGGGGAAGGATACATAGGAATCCGGAAAACTGTGCCATATAACTGTTATACATTTCAACAGATGTATGCTGCTTTTTTACTTAGAAAATTATTCAACTTAGTTTCCCAATAAATTAACAAGGCCTTGAAAGTCAACAGCTCTGTTTTTTGCAGGTTAAGGTTTTATGAAGGAGCATAACTCTGCCGAAATGAAGTCAAAGTTATTTTACATATTTAACGACATTCCTTGAGGTAAGATGAAGATGTGTTTGAAGTTTCATGAACATAATTATGTCACAGTTTTCAAGCTATGGCCAAGGTTACATTGCAAATTAAAGTGTGATGGACGTCAGACAATGACGACGACGACGGACAAAGTGATCCCTAAGTGTCTGCCATGCTATGCAGGCAACACAAAAAATCTAAGTAAAATGGGGGATAATCCAGATAAAATACATGACAGAGGTATGGATCTTGTCATATAGCACTGTGTAATGATAATGAACATCTGTACCAAGTTTCAAAGCTTTCTGACATTTCGCTTTTGACGTCAAAATCCATAGACGGATGGAAGGACAGACGAAAATCGCCAAACTATATATATATAAGCCTGGATTACTAAAAAGTAATTTGTTAAATATCATCCATAAGTGTAACAATCTCACAACCCTTCAAAATTAGCATTGAGTAAATGGAGAAAGGAAATTTTGGACAGTCACACTAAATCAAATCTCCAGGATTAAGGTCAATAAATCATTCACCAGTCGGAGTAATTTCCATTCCTGTATGACAACACAATTTATTGACAATAAAAATATTTCATTCATATGATACAGGTTTTTGTTTTAGTTGGGTCATCTTCTTCTCAAAACAATCTGTACAGAAATTATGCTTATCTTATATTTTGACATATTTTCCACTGTTTTTTCACAAAACTGAAGTTGTTAATATGTGTATTACCCCCAGCATTGACTTCAAAATAAACCAAATAAATCTGTCTACAAAACCAAGTACAAAAAGACATAGGACAAACAGCAGGGAACCAAACTGTAAATGTCATAGGAGTAGCAACTATACAGACAAACGGCAGGGAACTGAAGTATAAATGTCATAAGGAGTCAGTAGCAATTGCAGAGACACACAGCAGGGAACCAAAGTATGTCACAGGAGTAGAATTACAAAGGCAAACAGCAGGGAACCAGAGTATGTCATTGGAGTAGCAATTATACAAAAAACAACTGCAGGGAACCAGAGTGTAAATGGCATACAAGTAGCAATTATGCAAAGATCAACAGCAGGGAACCGAATTATAAATGACACCAAGGAATATGGTATAAACAGCAGCTTCCATAACAATAAATGAAAGAGAAACTGATGAAAAACATTGAGATAGTTGTTATTTCTTTTAAAACGTTCTTTACAAACACCCAATGACCCCAATTTCGATATCTGCATCATACGGGTTGACCCTAAACAAAACAACAACAACAATCACTATCTTACCAGATACAAGTTAATAACCAAACACACTTGTCAGAAGAATGTTCAAAATGTTTACATTCCTTTCACTCTTGAATAAACTTATCTGGGAACAAAGGAAATGTTATAGTATATAAGTTTAATGTCCGACAGGATACCAATAAATCATGCAGGATGCCATCTCCCTTAACTCTTTGGTAGGTGTGTAAGAATGAACAAGTGGCAGAACCCTTTTAGTGTACACTGTTAATGCAATATGTCACTGTCTGAGGTATGGGTGGACCAGGAAGCATCAAAGACTATGAATGAAGGTTGTTGGCTGAATGGTGATTTACCTCATTTTCAGCACATTTTAGGCAATAAATGACTCAATTTTTATGTGGTGGAGGCAGGCCACTCACATTTTTCTGGGTAGAACCATTATTGTATACCTGTCGCCGTCCTTAAGAATCGACCATTTCTCACTTGACAAGTCCCTGTGGGATTCTAACCCACAGCAGTGAGAAGTGAGGCTCCGACAATACTGATACAGCAGACGACACAGCAAGGCAGCAAAAAACAATGATGGAATGATGTGCTGTACTTGGACAAACACTAATAATATTCACGGTTATGAGTTCAACAAAAAGCCAGACTCTGACCTATAAGTGCCATAATTTATGCTTTTCAGTAAATATTTGATTTAGACAGCTTTATGTTACCTTTGTTATAAAAAATGTCTTAATTGTCGGTGTGTGGCTAGGGCAGGTGTAAACATGCCGGACAGAACCGAAGATCTGATATTATCAGACATTTTCATGTCTGTCTACCAGATATATTTTCAGTGGGTTTGACACTGAATGATGTACATTGGTAATAAAATCTAATTTTGTTGGTAATAAAACTGTAAGGAGATAATTTTGTAATAAGGACTGCTATAAACTATTATAACCAAATTTTATAAACAAGTGGACATTTCTTCTCCATGGTTCTTGGTGTGATTGAAGAGATGTGGGTGGCACTGCTGAGATTTTGTCAGTTATAATCTGAGGCTGGAAACATTACATAGAGTTTATTTCTTGCTTTGAATTAAGACCATTCCATTTATGTGACAAAGGGGTGTTTTGGGGAAAATGGCTGATCAGCAGCCGACATTGTAAACCCTGATCAGCCTGCGAGTAAGAAGCATGATTGGTTTATCCTTCATCATGTGGATTAGCTAAGCCAATTGGTAACTTTCCAGCTTCCATTGGTGGAGAATGACCTCAATTGCCCCGTGCACTTCCCGGCAATTTTCGTGCACGGGAGGGAACCTGGGTAGAACCAATGACATTCCACAAGCCAGCGGGATAGTGTTATAAACATGACTTACAGGTAAATGCCCATTATCTCATGGAATTGTATCATGAGGAGTCTGATTTAAGTCTTCAAATGAACTGTAAATGGGGTTTTAAGTACCGTTAACACATTATATTTGGTTATATTGGAACAGCAACCTCGGAGGGAGGTGAGATGCAGGATGAAGATTCCCATCAGACATGGGCCAGAGAACGAACCCACCTTGGGCAGAGAGCTGTAGCTCTTAAGCCTTAACTTGCTAAGCTCAACTTTAACAGTTACAGTGTCCAGCTGCTGATCAGTCATTTTCTCCAAAACACCACTTTGTCACATAAATGGAATGGTCTATTTCAAAGAAAGAACAGTCCATTATATATATATGTAGTGGGTTAAGGTTAAGTCCACTGAGCCATCAAGGCAACTCTAAACATTGAATTTGATCAAATAAATAAGAATTTGTTGCCTTGCAAATATCATACCATTAAGGCCTGAAACTGAGGAATCATGGTTCGTTACCTTGTCAATTAGTTACTTTTAAGCCCTATTACAAAGGTAACTAAATTCATGACCAAAGACTTCAAAGTAAATGCAGAAGAATAGATAAAACATCACAAATAGAGGGGTGACTGCGAAAATATTGTATCTTATTCTTTACTTCTATATAATTACAAAGTTTTGCATTTGCCCCTCAAAAAATATACTGCCAGGTTAATGCCTCTCTGACATAAAACTATGGGAATGAGGCTGCTGTGAGGGAGTATTTGTCATAGTACTAATTAATGTAATGGAGAGATCATCACCATAAACTTATAGGTCTACATCCCCAAGTACTAAAACAATCATTTTTTATCACACCAATATGACGGTATTATTTACCCTGTGTGATGAGCTTTTAAAAATGCATCATAAAACCAAGTGCAATATGAAGTCAATCTAGCTTCGACTCAGTACATAAGTGCGGGCACTTACGTTTATTTACCCCCAAATTATTATCCCCATATACCAGTTAATGAACTATAAAATCGTACTAAAGAGACTGGGGCTGATTTGGATATCATTTTATGACCCGACCTTGTTTACTGACCAATAATATGCAATTTTAAAACACTGGTAAAACCAGAATTGTTTCCAATTTACTGCGCTTAAAGTAAATTGAGTCGATCCCCTAACATTTTGAAACAGTAAAAATATCACTTTACCCGGTAGTCATTAATTTTTGATATAATTCAATAAAAGTGTATTTTGATCACAAAATAAGTACTTTCTAAAGTACTTAAAGTCACAAATGAATTAATACTTGCCCACTATGCCAGTTTTTCAAAGAAAGCTTTTTCATAAACTGTAATTAAACTCGACAGGACATGAGAACATATTTGTGCACTTGTACATTTTATATGAACTTGAAACACTATTTATATTTGATTTGATTTGATTTTAATGGTGTTTTTAGCATGTTAGGCCACATATGATGGTCGAGTTTTTGAGGTAGAGGCAGACCTTCCCATTTTTCACGGGGAGAAGCAGTATTGTACACCTCCTGTCATCTGTAAGAATTGACACTTTCTCACTTGACAAGTCGAGCTCCCAGTGGGATTCAAACCTACAATAGTGAGAAGCAAGAAAGTTTTAGACACATCGTCTTTGCTATCCTAGGGCCACAGATGCGTTAATTTATATTTAAACTGACATCCATAATTCTTCACGATATCTACGGCATGGGAAGCTCAATGGATAAGGCATTGCACTTTGGAGCAACAGACATCTGCCCCACATGGGTTCGCTCCCTGGGGTAGCCACGTCCGTTAGGAAACTTCTTCTCATTGCACTCTGAGGTTGCATGCTGTCCCAATATAACAGAATGTAACACTCAATTTTTATTTCATTTCTTTCAGATCGTCTCCAATCCCTTTAAGACCTAGTTAATCCTTCTATCTCCTGTATTTCATCAATTATGAAAGATTCTGTTCATTATTTGATGTCTGGATTCACATGAATCAAAACTGTTGATACAGCAAAATACTTAACAATATATAATTAAACATTGATTTTCTTTCCTTTTAATGCTTTTGTAATTTATAAGAACGGCACAGCATTATCAAACATGATGACAGAATCGATGGATGCTGTAATTGTTTACAAATCTATTACGGTACATGTTTAACGACTTGAAATCACATTAGTAACAGACTTAAAAACATCACTGAATTTCTCAAATATCAGTTGTTCACAATTAATGAATTGAATTTTTAAAAAAAAATGCAAAATTCTTTCAAACAAATTCATTTTTAAGTCTAAAATTAGACGGATCAGGAAATGGATGCCCGTCTCATGAAAAGATTTAGGAGATTGGTGTTCAATCAATCTTCAATAAATTCACTTAATATGCTACATTTATTCAATAAAATCAACAGCAGACCATAAATATTTATTTCCCCCCTCCAATCTGTGTATAGGCAATGGTATAAGGAAGCCTCGTTAGACAGGAAATTACAGGTAAAACTCCGATTCAAGTGCTGTTTGCCGGACAATCGTCTCCAAGGGCACTTGATAGATCAATAAACTACAAGTGGTACTATACAAAGGTGTAAACCTATACCTCAAGTAATTTGTCTGGAGAAATATTTAGAAAATGGATCTAGTACTTGACTTTAAAGTTTCCGATAAAAAGAAAAAGAGCCTGATGAAAGGCAAATTTCTTTCTCAAAGGTGGCCATTTATACCACGCCATCTTGTAATTCAATGAACTGGAAATTAAATGTCTTCACTGTGCATTCCCTGGAATTTCATTTTAATTTCTTTTTTTTCCCGCCTTACTGGTTATAACAGCACCCTTTTTTGCTCGGATATCAATTTATTATGCTATTTCCTTTAATAAACAACTTTAATCTTTCACTTTTGCAAACCTGAACTCGCACTCAACCACTCAACAAGACCTTAATTACGAATGCCAAACATTCTTTTTTTTTCACTTCATTACAGCCCAGTAAAAATTCCTTATTTTTATGGGTTTTCCAAACACCAAAAAAATGTGACATTTCAGCAGGAGGTGAGCAGATCTCTAGTATGATACGGTTACATCATTAATGCACACAATAACAAAATAATACCGTTAAGCGTGCTTTGTTCTGTTTTTTGTGCCCCCCTATCTAAACAAGCAAACAGTATCTGAGCGATAAACCAGTCCATTTGCTCATCATCTTTCCATCTAACCTCTGTCGAACTTCTCCGATAGCTCCAGCAGCCGAATGATGGTTCATCAGCAGCAGAAAATATGTGATTTTTCTGACAGAACCCCTGAAAAATAACTACGGACAGAAGAAGCATGAACATAAGCCAGGAAAAAATATGATGTCTAAATCATAACACAGCAACAAATGGCCCAGAAATGCAACGTGTGATAAATTAATGTTTTTAGTGCCCATTATGAATGCATGACTGGAATTGTTCAATGTAGATAATGAGAGCGCGGTGGGCATCTAACGCATCAAGTCTAGTGACAAATATTGTCCCAATGTAAGTATTGGAGCGAGAATTCATTATTGGAAAACATAACATAAAAGAAAAGCATTGCCCTGAAGCAGAGGGACTAAAATTCTAGAACAATACACAAACATCAAACTTCACAAGTCATTTTTATAGTGAAGCTATGAAAGATCAAAACAAGAGATACAGTTCAGGACAGGAGACAGGAGTCCAATCTGAGCACATCATCTTATATGGTTTCTATTATTGAAGAGCCAACATGTGGCAGTTCTCCAATATTGATGAAATTATTTCAGCACATCATGGGACCAAACCAAAAATAAAGTTGGATCTTGTACTATCCGGTCATCAGACTTTTTCTAAAAGAATTTGCTAATTTAGAAAGTTCTGTTTTATGATAAATCTGTCATATCAATCAACGTATGGTGTTAAAACCATATATTGTTTAGGGCTTAAATTTCAATAACCGGTAGATATATTGACTGGAAAATGCTTAACCTACAATGGCACACAATTACTGTGCAAAGTCCTGTAATTAAATAAGGAAATAAGCAATTTTTAGGCTCATTCATAATATTTATAGGCCCTTAAGAATAGAAAATAGTGTTATTTGTCCATTTAAGCCTTAACCCGCTAAGAATGACTAGTAATAGCCTTTGCGTCCATTGTAAACCCAGATCAGCCTGCGAGTAACTTTGTCACATAAATGGAATGGTCTTAATTCAAAAAAAGAACAGTCCATTATATATATGAAGCGGGTTAAAGACTGCATTCATTGTACTTTTCTTTTTACTAATTTACATCAAGTGCAATCAGAAGAGTGACACTGCTGTCTGTATTATTTTTTCTAATGTTCATTTCAATGAACCAGCCAATGGTTTAGAGAACAGTACACCGAGGTCTTAATTACATGACTCAGGAAAATGCCTAAAATTCATTACATTAGCAATTGGGGAGTTTGCCAATTGACTCCCACTAATGGATAGCAATGGGACTTTACAAGAATGAAAACGAATCCATTTAAGGCGCCATCATCACACTCATCAAGGGCAATTATCAGGAAAAAACTTCAGGGAAATAAGAAACGACTGAAGCTTTTTTTGTATCGGTCCACGTCCTATGAAAGCTCACTTTGGTGACTCAACTTCAGCAGCATTCTCTTGATACACTTTGTATTCATGTCTTTGACCTTAGAGTGAAGTAATTCTTCTTGGTAAAAGTTGATCACAGAAAATTCTGTTTAAATATTCCCGAAAGACCAAAAGCAATGACACATTACATTGGGCTAGAGAGGATTTTTGTAGTAAATAATTTAAGACTGTATATGGCTACTTTAAAAGGTTCTCAATCAGAATTTGTGTGTTATTTAGCATCCTATGTAGGAACTGTCATTATTTTGATACAGAAACTGTCAAACAATTGACTTTCCGATAAAAATGATTTATCACTTAACAATTTAATTTACCATTTGGTAGAATTCTCATAAGCCTGCAGATTTTGCAAAAGATCTGCACGCTATATTTACTAGATTTCATTTTCTGCTGTTTATTATAGTGTGCATTGATTGACTGTAATAGGACTCAGCTGAGGGGTATGTAAATTATAAGATAGGTTTATAAGCACGTTACTACTGTCTCGCCACAGAGCTAGCTTTCATGGCGATATCGCTAGATCGCCCGCTTCACATGCAATCGTTCCGAGTTCAAACCCACTGAGTGCCTAAATATTTATGTGTAATTTTTCCGGTCCGATTACATTGGTGGAGAATCCGGGTAGGCATTGAATGAGGTTCTGCCCAGATGCTTGGATCATTGTGTTACAGAACTCAGTTGTGTAAATAACTTTTATGGTGATATCGATAGAGCGCCCGCTTCACATGCAATCGCCGAGTGCCTAAATATTTATGTGTAATTTTTCCGGTCCGATTACAATTGTACAGTGTTAATTGCAGGGTAACCTATGAATCTGTTCTTTGAAAGTGATATATTTCTATCTTCTGCAAAATTGCTCTGAATAATTCCTTCATCATTTAAAGAATTAAAAAGGATCGAAAAAATCCTTTTTCCTACACCTCACACGATTTTTGAGGAGATTATTGCTAAGGTTTTGTTTTTTTCAGTCCTGACCAAAATCCACCAATCTCCTTCTTGAAGTCAATGATGACTCTCACTCACCTGAATATAGAAGTACTACTCCCCCCTCCCACTACTCACTCTACTCACTCCCCTGATTATAGAAGTTCTACTCCCCACACTACTCACTCCCCTGATTATAGAAGTTCTACTCCCCAACTACTCACTCCCCTGATTATAGAAGTTCTACTCCCCACACTACTCACTCCCCTGATAATAGAAGTTCTACTCCCCCACTACTCACTCCCCTGGTTATAGAAGTTCTACTCCCCCACACACTACTCACTCCCCTGATTATAAAACTTCTACTCACCCACTACTCACTCCCCTGATTATAGAAGTTCTACTCCCTCCACTACTCACTCCCCTGATTATAGAAGTTCTACTCCCCACACTACTCACTCCCCTGATTTTAGAAGTTCTACTGCTCCCACTACTCACTCCCCCCCCCCCCCCCCCCCACTAACTCCCCTGATTATAGAAGTTCTACTACTCCCCCACTACTCACTCCCCTGGTTATAGAAGTTCTACTCCCCCACACACTACTCACTCCCCTGATTATAAAACTTCTACTCACCCACTACTCACTCCCCTGATTATAGAAGTTCTACTCCCTCCACTACTCACTCCCCTGATTATAGAAGTTCTACTCCCCACACTACTCACTCCCCTGATTTTAGAAGTTCTACTGCCCCCACTACTCACTCCCCTGATTATAGAAGTTCTACTGCCCCCACTACTCACTCCCCTGATTATAGAAGTTCTACTCCCCCACTACCCAGTTCCCCTGACAGACTCAAGAGTTTCACTCACTGTCCATGCCCATCATTGCAAAATGTTTACCAGGCATAATAAAAACAACATTCCCTAATCCTAGCCAAGCTGACACAGTGTAATACTTGACCATGCCAAAGATATTTTTGCCAGTAAGGATAACAAGATTTTGAATGTGAAATATGAAAGATTCCTGAATAATGACCATGGTGCAGCCAGCTTGTCTGCTCATGGACATGGTGATTTATCTGGGGACCAGGTCTAATGGTCAGTTAATTCTCATGATTTGAATGCCTGCTGTTTGGGGAGCAGCTTCCAGGATGCTGATGGCCTTCTGCACACACACTCCTGTGTCATGTTACATGCTTCTGTCCCATGGACTTGACAGGCATTTGTCAACACTGAGCAACTCTGTGTCAACAGAAGGCTTGCAGATGCCTGCATGGGATCTATCATCAGATTTAACAACTGCTAAGGGCATTTGTAAAAGAAAACCCTAACACACTACTTTCTGATAATTTAAGATAATTTCTGAATACTTCATACTTTTGTTTTTGTTTTGAATGGTGTTTTATGTCATTTTTAGTACATGTTAGGCTGTATATTATGACGGTCTTTTGTTTTTGTGGTCGAGGCAGGTGGTGTCCTGGGTAGAACTAGTACTGTATACCCGCCAACCGTAAGAACCAACACTTTCACACTTGACATTTAGGCCTTTTTTTTTTAATAACTTGGTTTACGGATTTTTTCTGAAAAAATTACGTCAGGAGGTCGAAATAAAAATAAAAATAAAATTACTCGGGGTGAAATTGAGAGAAAAAATTACAAGCAAAATGTTGACGTTTTAAGTCAAAAAGGGGGAGAGAATCAAAAATCGAACATCACTTTTCTTAGATCCCTATCGAAATCCATGTTTAATAGCATACTTTAGATAACCGAGCATGTCCTTGACACGAGTGGAAAAAAAAATTAAAAAAAAAAAAAAAAAAAAAAAAAATTAAAAAAAAAAATTTAAAAAAAAAAAAAAAAAGTGAAAAGTACAATTTTATTTTTTTTCCAAAACGGGAAAATTAGACTCGGCGGATCCGTAAACCAAGTCATTAAAAAAAAAAGGCCTTAGCTGAAAGTTAGCTATCTAGTCATTGCCTACTTTGGCTACGGCTAGCTTGCTAGCTTACATTATAACATACCCTAAGTTGCTGATTTATTTATTCATTCTGCAAATTAATGTTCAACATACTAACTCATATACATGTTATAACATATTTTCAAATCTTGCTTCGCCAGGAAAAGTCTGAATTATATTATGTCCTTGCAGACGGAGACTGTACACCCCTAAGGACAACACACAGACACCATTGCAGTATTGCATATATATCGAGGGTTGCATGCAAACCTATGGTATCTTCTTCTTCATTTATCAATAGTTACAACAGTTTTGCTATAATCCCACGATATTTCTCACAAGACAACAATGTTAACAACAAAGCCCCAGGACATACAGAAGCCGACATAGTAAATCAGACAAATTGCATCCTTGAGAGTAATTAGGAAGGCTTTAAACTATGGGCTTCTATAAAATAACACATTCAAATTTCACCAGAACATCAAAACCAGAGAACACAATCTATAAAACTTCTGCTAGGAATGCAGATCAACTATTCAAAAGGTTTTATTTTTAGTCTGGAGGATGTCTTTTCAATCTGGAGATTTTTTTTTAAATCTTTCAATTTCAGAAAGGGGATTTGTATAGCCATTAATAATTTAACAGCAGTAAATCACATAATACTAGAATTTACGCTTATCCATGAATATTGTAACACGTGTTGGTTGCAACATTTTAAACTGGAAAATGTGTCCATGGGTCATGAATGCCCTACTTTAGAGCAGTCAGTCACAGATAAAAATGAATAAAGTATATATGTAATTATGTCAAGGTCATTCTCACTGACCTACTTTTGGTAGCAACATACCCTGTTGTGTAGATCTAAACATGTGCAGTATTTCTGTTATCCTGTTATTGGCGAAATTTATATTTTGTTATCTGTTTTTGTGAAAAAATATTAACTGTTATCTGTTAGTAGACAACTAAACCAAGCATTTATTCTTTTATTTTCGTTAAATACAAATACAGATTTCCATTAAAATAATTGTTAGAGTTGAAACATAAATAAACAAATGAAAAAAAACAGCGGCCTTTTTTCCACTGACTATGATAAAGGACAAAGGCGAAGATTTTTAAATAAAAGGACCAATCTATTTTAAGAGCATTTAGCTCACTAATTTTTCTCATTGCATGTCAAAAAAACTGCCAGTATAAAAAGGCTTGAACAAAATTTGATCTCTTTAAACTCAAGCAAAATTGGTTTATTCAGTTTTTGCGTCCAGTTTACTTGTGAATTACATGTAACTATGATTTCCATTTTCTCTGATGAAAACATTAAGTACATTTCCAGCCTGTTAGTGTAAAGCCATTAAAATAAATTGGATTTTCTTCAATTCCCTCCTCCGGATTCTGTGAAATTATATTATCACAACTATAAATACAGCTACAGACAAGACAAAATTCCAGTGAGAGGAATGGAAAAAATTCACTGTGAGTGCTTCAAAGACTCCTTGTATACCACTCCAACAGAGATTTGCATGCGGAGAGGTGAATGCAAAACTATTGTAACTAGATATAAATAAATAACAAGATACAATAGTTTTCTGTTGAGGCCTTGATATGACTGCGAAAATATTCTATCTTGTTCTTTACGTCTTGTAAAATTATTTAATTTTGTTCACATACAGAATGGTGATATTATTAAAGAGTTATTGTGGTAACTGGCACTGAAATGACAGGGAACCTGACAAAAAGAGATGCTGGGAATGCATAAAATTACTTATGTAATAGAAATCAAGCTGTTTTTTTTTTGTCTGTTCCTACTTTTTTCTCACTTGATTGTATTCACTGACAAAACAAAGTGCCGTCTGCTAACTGTGTTTTAATTGTTATTGTTGAAAAAAAGTTACCAGTATCTAAAAAAAATGGATTTTTTTATTGAATGATCCAAAATAATACTTGACCGACAAAATACAGGTCACACTCTGGAGAAATGTGCAATATTACAGTGACTTGATAAAAAGTGTGCAGTGAGGAAATCCGCCATAGAGACCCTGTTCAAGGTACACTTGAGACGCGTTGAATGCATGCAAAAATTGTTTGAAAAATGACTACTCTCGGCTCTCGAAACTTGCATCATTCGGTATCAAAGCAACTATTATTTTATTGATATTTCCTTCCAGTAATTTAATCTGCATTCTTCTCACACCTAATACCTCTCCATAACATCTGTAAACATTTCAATTTCGAACACATTATTTACTATCCGGTTCAAAGTAAACACAATATTGTTAAAAAGTTCTTTGTTAAAAAAACGTTTTCCGTGTTAAGAACAGATGTCCAGTCTGCAGCAGAAAACAACTTGTATCATGTGACTACATCGTCAAGGGAGATCACAAGAGAAAACCTTTGGCGGACTATCCTCCTTAGCATGCACAAAGCGCATCAATATAGCATACAGGCATCCATCATAATGCTGCTTTTCATATTTGATATGAAATGGAATGGGAAAGCAATTGTTTGATGTCAAATTGTGCACACTGTGCATCTGGCACTACAAAGTATGATGGATTTTATTTTGTACAAACTGCCAACAAATTGATGTCTATTTAGCCAGAAATTTATTTTTAAAACCAGGGTTGAGTATAAACCCCGAAATGGCCCCAGATAAACTTTTCTGATAATTTTATGCATTATGCTGTTCAGAGAGGTTTAATCACAAATTTCTAAAGAATAAAGCATTTTTAAACCATAAAATTTAGCATGTAAGTACACTAACCATTACTCTATACAGATATATCAAAATAATTGCATAATGTATTTATTTACTATACTTTCTAGAACAAAACTTTTATTCCTAAATGTCAAATTTTGAACGTTGGTGCATTTATTAATAGCTATACCTGTAAAAAATGAGGTCATGCAGTCATTGGTCAAAATGCTGAAGCAGACGAAATAGTATAAGGAAGCTAGGGCCTACCAAACACTAGGGCCTACCAAACACTGGAAATGTATTGGCTAATGCTCATTCCATTGATTGCTTGAAAGATGTGGATTAGTCCATTAATTATTTAAGGTGTTAATTGTTTGTATTGGATAGCATAAAAAATCCTGTGGATAAATGAGCCCTCCCAAAGGACAAACACCATGCACTATCAAAATTCTGAAATTCATGGAAATGGTTAAGGAATGGTGGGAAGCTTGTTCTCCCTCATAAATAACTCACCATCTAATCAGATAGAAAACATGCACAAAATTATTATACCCACGTTTTTGAAAAAAAACGGTATATTAAAATCGCCTCCGTTTGTCCGTCCGTCCGTCCGTCCGTCCGTTACTGCACCTCCTCCTAAACTGCTGAACGGAATTCAACCAAACTGAGGGTACGACATCACCATATAATGACGGCGTGCAAGAGCACTATTATTTTTGGCTCCGAGCCCAGGGGCCCTCAGGGGGGGTCAAATAAACTAAAAATTCAATTACGCTGTCATTTTTTTATATTTTTGCATATAACTTGGTACATGTTGCCTATATGTAATCGTCTATAAAAGATAAACAAAATATCAAACAATTTTTATTTCGCGAACTCGAACGTCTGCCCTGGGGCCCAGGGTGGGTGGGGCGCGCGGGATTTGGGGTCATTTTGTTTTCCCTTTTTTTTTTGGTAATTACGTCTCAAATGAAACATTATGATGATGGCTCTGCACCCAGGGTCCCTCAGTGGGGGTCAAAAGGTAAAATACACTAAAAATTCAATTACACACTGTCATTTTTCCATATTCTTGCACATAACTTGGTGTATGTAAACGTCTATAAAAGATAAGCAACATGTTAAATGATTTTATTGTTATACCCACGTCTTTGGAAAAAAAAAGGTTATATTAATGAAGGGTGGGGGTGGGGGTGGGGGGTGGAGTGGGGGGTGGGGTTAGGAGAAGATACCTGTGTGAATAAAACGAGGGTATTTTACGAATTGATTCTATTTTTTTTATTATTGAACCGGAATCTTTTTTCTTTTTTTTTACACAAAGTATGTGACGTGTACCCAGTGTCTACATAGACACAAAGACAGTAAGTCCTAATGCGGATGTCATTATAGAATCCCACAGGATGATTATAAGCTTTAGAAAGATGCGTAAATCGAGCGTTTAACGCACAACGGTTATATCTTGTTCCTTATTTATATGTAGTTATGGCGGTCTTGTGTCGAATCCTCGAAATGTTAAGCTGGTGGTATCACCAAGGATTACAGGAACTGGAAGACAAGTACAAATTTGTAAATGGCTGCATAACATAATCGTTGCTGGGTTAGTACACTAATGGAATGTCATTGCATTACGTGGTGTGATCCAACTTGGTTCACTCTACAGAATGTCAAGTTAAACCCTCTGCCAGCTAGGTAGCTCAGTCTGCTCCCTGGTGGAGGCATGTCAGATGGGTCCCAATGTAAGCCATTATCATGTGTTAATGGGATGTAAATTCCCATTTTATTTTCATATTTTGTAAGCATGCAGATACATTACGATACAGTGTTTTTTTAAAGAATCATTTGGGGCTGAAATGCGGCCCCATTCCCCTCCTCAAAAAAAAGGATGTTTTTTTCATCTTTTTGGAGAAAAAATTCCCCTCAAATTTTTAAATTCCATTTATTTTATTTTTTTCTCTTTTAAATGTTGTTTCCTAGTTGACCATCCATAACACTGATGTAAATTTACTATTAAATGAAAGACTGAGACTTAAAATATATAAAAAATACTATCTTTCTTCTTTATTTTAAAACAGTGACTGTCAAAATTCCCCCTTTTTCCAATTCACATCAAATTTTTCCCCCTCTAAAAGGATCCGACCCACTTCCCCCAAAAGTAAAAAAAAAAAAAGTGATATTCATCCTCTACCAGATAAGAGATATCCTCTAAAATACCATAACGCTTCCTTTACACAACCTTAGTCCATGTCCATTGCCTCTCCATGACAGAGTATAATTTATGACCGACACAAGAGTAAAATACTGTGATCATTCACAATGTTCAGTAATTTTTAATGCAAATTACCTAAAATGCTACGATCTAAAACTACCTAAATCACTACCCAGAATTTAAATTTGACATATATTAAGCAGGATAGTGTTTTCATCCACTCATTAAAAAGTCAGTTGTGAATTAATTCATTTCATGACATACCCCCACTACCATATGTACAACATCAAACCATGAGAAACTATATACCTAACATGTGTTGACGTATAGCCCACTTTAATCAAAATATACAAAAGCACATTTTTCAATATAGATGTACATACAGTCATTATTGCCGTCTGCTGCATATCATCATCAAATTGCTGCCTTTCATGTGGGGGTCCATAGGCGTTCTACAATACAGGCTGTAAATAATTCCTCTATAATGATATTGAAGATCAAAAGCTGAAACGCATGATTCCAGAACTTGGAACCATGCTTTTGACAGCGTCAACTTTGTTCTTTAGAATAAAGTCACTTGCTGGGTAAGGTGACTTCTGGAGGTAGTTAGTGCCAACATAAAATGTTTTACAATGTTTGCAGTAAATAATGCATCTTTAATGGTTACAGAGATCACAGACCTAATAACAAACAGATTGAAACTTTCCTATCTGAATCATCGAAGAAGCCAAAATATAACTCTCTTCCAACTCTTCTCTCAAAAATGCATTAATTTTGATGAGAATTCAATTTCAAAAGTTCCATAATGAATAGCAAAATGAGATTATATCTAATTTATTTTTATTTTCAAAATAAGAAATTGTATAAAAAGCTGCTTAAAAGAAAAGCATATTACGTAATGAAAGTTTCCTTTAAACTCCTTTTTTGCTTAAAATATTAAAGTAAGGTAAATACCATCACTAGAAAGAGAAATAAATTTGTGAGGAGTTTTGATAAAAATGAAACGTACATGCATAAAACTCTTCATGATATGTGTGTTTAAAGTCCAGGACAATATTTTGTGAAATTTCCGCAGTCCATGTGCCAGCTGAAATTTGGATATATTTCAGTTTCCTATGTCTATTTGTTATTAGATATTAGGTCTGTGTAGAGATCAAAGCCAACATCTGCACGCCACTTCTATGCAGACGGAGACTTAAAATTAATTTTCAAAACCGGCTTGTGCAAAGCTCACTCACCAAGCTAAAACTCGTGTTAAAGAAACCAACCCTCCAAATAACAGCAAAATAACACTTAAAGAATGTGTATCGAAACTCTATCCAGGTGTTCAGCTCATATAATAATGTATATGTGTCGATTATAGGTATAGTTCCTAAAATACCCGTGCTGGAATATGCGTGAAATGAATTATGAGTTTGTATCTCTTAATTCGACGCTGCAGTTTTGGGGTTTGGCTTAAAGCCGTTTATACTACATCTATAGAGTTTGGATCTCAAAATATGTAAGTAATATACATGTTTATACCTTGTTGTCAGTAGGTTTAAAAACTGTTTGCATCTTTTGTAAAATTAGCCTGTTGATGGCGGGATAGCTACTTTAAGATTGCACAATAACAAGATGACTTGCGCAAATCAATTTTAGATAAACTGCTGTGCATGAAAGCAGATAACATGCAAACTGCAACAAGCATAATGATTTGCTGCTGCATCGTAACTTTTGCCTTAAAGGCAGAATATGCTAATTAACACAAACTGAAACAGTGGACGAAGCACTTGGAAGCGTTACAACTTAGAGAATTACGCTAACAAATACACTAAATAAAATTAAACTGTACACACTATGCCGAATAAATCGTTGTGTACTAATTACGCTGTATCCCCTACACGCTGTGCCGATGCTAAGCACAACACAGGAAGTGTGTAGATCCAAATGGTTTATTTATAGAACAGGTAATGTTTATGTAAACACAAGAGTTAAAAAGTTATCATGCCTTTTTAACGAAGCATACTTTCTAATCATTTTTTTCTATTAACGCCTGGGTACATCGGGGGGATTTAATGCAAATTTGACACTAATATTATACACAGATACTTGACAAAATGTCTCCGTTCAGGTTAACAATAAGCATATTCTGACTTTAATGCCATATATATTACAAAGAACATACCGGTAGTTACATTGTGAAATTTGCTTCATCATCGTTTTAATAACGACTATTATTTTAATTTTCTGATAACCCAATAAGCAGTAATTCAAGCATATGCAGCCATCCAAACATCTGCTGCAAGTGTAAGAGTGTGCATGCAGATCTTGTGGAATTTAATGGGTATGCATTACAACATGTTCTGCAAGTTTTAATAAAGGTTTTCAGGTACACCCTATTAGAATTTAATGGGAACAAGCATTAACACATATATCCTGCAAGTTTTAATAAGGGTTTTCGGGTACATCTTGTTGTAATTTAATGGATTAAAATGTCTTCTGCTATTTTAATGGGGTTGGCTTTTGAATTCCGGACTAAGATTTGATTAATTTTAGGTAAGATGGATTGATATTTTTTAAATTATCGCAGTATGTGGTCATCTAAAACACAAGAATGGTACATTTATCACCAGTAAGTGCAGCCACATGTTTTTTTGGCAGAATACTTTTCTCATTAAAATCCAACTCCACCCCAACAAACAAGATGTGACTTTATGGTGGTATCTCTGTGGGTTTTACCACTGCTTCAACGGCTCCTACCCATGAGCTGCTGTTACTGATTACCAAATCTTAATAGAATCAATTAACCTCTGACAGCAAACATGCACTAAACTTTCTTTTAATGCTGGAAAACATGTTTGACAACAGATTGTTTTCTTGGCTTCAATTTGAACCAGATGAAAGTGAAATATAAATCAAGAAAGAGCTTATTTTTAAGCATACATTGGGGTGTTTTAATTGAAAAACAATTTGGATGTGTAATAGGAATGCCAGAAAGTGAAATTTACACCCACCACTTGCAAAAGGGTAGATGATTGGTCTGTATGTGATATACCACATGCAAAGGATAGTTTATTGTCAATTTGTGCATTATGAAATAGGTTACCTTTTGTTTTTAATTAAAAGAAATAAATGAAACCAGCTTTATTGTTAGCATAGATTTTATTTTTTATGAACCATTAACTGATCTTATGTTATTTTTTTAGATGACCTCCCTTTGATACAAGATAACACCTGATGATTAACTCCCTTTACAAGAGATCATGTGAAATATGGTAAGCTACAGGTGGATCATCAGGACCAAAGAACTTGCCAATAAATAAAAGCATACTTCCCAGGACATTTGCAATATTTTAAGAAAATGTTTTGTAACTATTGTACAACAAAGAGTATGCAAAAAGTACAAATTTGAGTAGAAAGCTCACATCTGCAATTATGTGTCAAATGTTAAAGAAGTGGGCGGTGTAATCTTTAGTTATGTATCCATTCACAACAAATGATAGACCCTTCTGTCAGCTATCACAAAAGAAATAATAGCTTGACACAGTTTTCACACGATTATATAAAGTCTATCAAAAACAATTAAACCGACCGGTAAATTTATGTATACGACCAGTATTTTATGTATAGTATTTTATGTATATAACCAGTATTTTATGTATACGAAGAAGCTGAGACCTTCATATGTTTTGAGAATTAACCCTTAACAGCATATATATAATGGACAGTTCTTTCTTTGAATTAAGACCATTCCATTTATGTGACAAAGGTGTGTTTTGGGGGAAATGACTGATCAGCAGATGGACATTGTAAACCCTGATCAGCTGCGAGTGCGAGTTACTCGCAGGCTGATCTGGGTTTTAAAGGCTATTATAGTTGTGCTTAGCGGGTTAAGGGTTAAGATAACTGCCCAACATTGAACGACGGACATTTGACTCCTTATAAGGGCAAGGTTTAACTTATACAAATTTCTACTTCAAAGTTTCCAATTTACCTTATATTTGAAGTAACAAACTTGAATTTGATATTTGAAGAATATGTATGCACAGAAAGATATACTTAAGATGGAATTAATTCAAATTCACACAAGGTTGAGATGACATGACACTTGTGAAGATGTCTTCATTACCATACATTTGAAACCATCTGGAAAGCTTACAAATTGAATGAACATTTCAAACAATGAGATTCACACAAAATGGAAAGAAAACAGATACAAGACATGAGATGTGACTACAGAATCGCATCAATAGTGGCAGTGAGTGTGAATTTGTAACTTTGTTAAGCTTTATACAAGGTTCCTGCCTAATGAGGAGGAAACTGAGAATCTTGGGACAATGTTATTTGAGAATTATTTTTGAATTATAATGTACTTTATGAATAGCTAGGTTATAGATGAGAGTGACTTCAGAAAAAAAGGCTGATGGTTGAATAATGTTTTACGTCATTTTCAGCACATTTTAGGCTATATGTGTACATATATATTATTTTTTTAGTGGTGGAGGCAAACCATGCATCCACTTTGACCTGGGTTACCAGTACTGTATACATATCGCCATCCATAAGAATCGACACTTTCTCACCTACAGTCGAGCTCCCAGTGTGATTCGAACCCGCAATGGTGTGAATAAAGGTTTCAAACGCAGCGTGTTTACCATCCTGGACACACAGAATAAGACTGATGAAGCTTTGACTTTACGACACACGAGTGACATGACTATTGTCAGTGAGTGTAGGTATGAGTGACATGACTGTTGTCAGTGAGTGTAGGTATGAGTGACATGACTGTTGTCAGTGAGTGTAGGTATGAGTGAGTGTAGGTATGAGTGACATGACTGTTGTCAGTGAGTGTAGGTATGAGTGACATGACTGTTGTCAGTGAGTGTAGGTATGAGTGACATGACTGTTGTCAGTGAGTGTAGGTATGAGTGACATGACTGTTGTCAGTGAGTGTAGGTATGAGTGACATGACTGTTGTCAGTGAGTGTAGGTATGAGTGACATGACTATTGTCAGTGAGTGTAGGTATGAGTGACATGACTGTTGTCAGTGAGTGTAGGTATGAGTGACATGACTGTTGTCAGTGAGTGTAGGTATGAGTGACATGACTGTTGTCAGTGAGTGTAGATATGAGTGACATGACTGTTGTCAGTGAGTGTAGGTATGAGTGACATGACTGTTGTCAGTGAGTGTAGGTACGAGTGACATGACTGTTGTCAGTGAGTGTAGGTACGAGTGACATGACTGTTGTCAGTGAGTGTAGGTACGAGTGACATGACTGTTGTCAGTGAGTGTAGGTACGAGTGACATGACTGTTGTCAGTGAGTGTAGATATGAGTGACATGACTGGTGTCAGTGTGTGTAGGTATGAGTGACATGACCGTTGTCAGTGAGTGTAGATATGAGTGACATGACTATTGTCAGTGAGTGTAGATATGAGTGACATGACCATTGTCAGTGAGTGTAGATTAAAGTGACATGACTGTTGTCAGTGAGTGTAGATAAGAGTGACATGACTGTTGTCAGTGAGTGTAGATATGAGTGACATGACAGTTGTCAGTGAGTGTAGATATGTGCGACATGACTGTTGTCAGTGAGTGTAGTCATGTGCGACATGACTGTTGTCAGTGAGTGTAGATATGTGCGATATGACTGTTGTCAGTGAGTGCAGATATGAGTGACATGACTGTTGTCAGTGAGTGCAGATATGAGTGACATGACTGTTGTCAGTGAGGGTAGATAAGAGTGACATGACTGTTGTCAGTGGGTGTAGATAAGAGTGACATGACTGTTGTCAGTGAGTGTAGATATGAGTGACATGACAGTTGTCAGTGAGTGTAGATATGTGCGACATGACTGTTGTCAGTGAGTGTAGATATGTGGGACATGACTGTTGTCAGTGAGTGTAGATAAGAGTGACATGACTGTTGTCAGTGAGTGTAGATAAGAGTGACATGACTGTTGTCAGTGAGTGTAGATACACAAACACTAATGGAAGCTTGACTTGTGAGGGAGTGTCGATTCTTACGGATGGCAGGAGGTGTACAGTACTGGTTCTACCCAGGAAAAGTGGGTGGCCTGCCTCCACCACAAGAAAACGACCGTCATATATAACCTTACATGTGTTGAAAATGACATAAAACACCATATAAACAAACAAACAAAGACTAATTCTAATGCACTGCTTTTTTCAAAAAGGCGACAAAAATTGGCCCTTACTGGCAATTTAAAAGTTGGATGACTTATACTTCAAAATAATGCCAATGAACTTTAAAGAAAGTCAATGACCTTGACCTACTTTAATTATTACCAATATAACCTTAAAGTTCTCCGGCCACGTTTTGTTTCATGGATATGTTTATGTTTAATTAAATCGAAATCAATACACAACAATATATATTTACAATTCACACATTGCAATGTCTGTGAAAAGCGAGAATAAGACTTTATTTGATGACATAGAAAACTTTGAACAGGTAAATTAATCCACAGGAAAATGTATTTATCAATTATCTGGCAATAGTTGTCTATACAATTCAGATTAAGCTCATTTCCCCTTGCAGTCACGCAGTAGTAAAAGTAGTATCTACGTCATGCAAATAATGTTTGTTTTTACATACAACTTCGTAGCGGTTTTCAATAAATGTTTCTCTCCGAGACTATCAAGAAAAGTTCATATGATGTTTAAGAGTTAAATGTGTTAATTGATAATACTACAAAAAGGGTGGCCATTCATCTTTAAAGGCTACAAATGCAACACACATTTGAAAACTAGGTAAACAAGGGTGCATTATTACATTATTATGATTTATTTACTCAAATTCTTGTTATAATTTAATGTTTCTAATCTTATAACTTAAATCTTTATTTTTTAAAAACTCACAAAGTTCCACTAGTTTTTCTGCATAACTTGTATTTGTTCAATCATTAATATTAATTAAAAGATAGTATTAAGCAATTTGTTTTTGCATATTATTAATTTTTGATATTATTGCAACAATAATATATTAAAGGGACACACGGCAATCTTGAATTTTTAAAAACTCACGGCGTCCCGTTAGTTTTTCGCTTAACTTGTATTTGTTCAATCATTAATATTAATTGTTAGAATAGTACAAAGCAAATTGTTTTTACATATTACTAACTTTTTATAATATTGCACCAATAATATATTTAAAAAAAAAGGTAAAATAATGAAGAAAATTGAAATCTCAAATTTTTATTTAATTATATGCAAGCAGTTTTAAAGGGACACTGTCCGTAAGTAAGCAGATATTGAGCATAACCAAATAACTGTCTGACTTTTATTCAGTGAAATGTATACATAAAAACATGAGGATAGACCCTAAGAAGTATGTAGGAATACATTCGTGAGTTTGAAAAAAAAAAGTTTTAATTATTAAATGTAAATAAAGTGGGACCCACAATATTTACCTTTTATGCGATCACGTGACTTCCATAGCGCACTAGGTTTTCACCATAGTATGTATTGGGTAATATGTATAGCCCGCTTAGTTCAGTCGGGAGCGAGTTCCGACTACTTTTCGCTCACGCACACTTATTATTACTGCGAGTGCAATTTTAGTTTGGGCTGCGAGTTCAAACCCACAAAGTGGATTTGCTTTTTTTTGTACCGCGATTGAATGCCATTAAACAATCTTGCTTTTAATTAGTAAATATTGAATAATGTTTAGTGTATAATGTTTGCGAACATAATTATTGGGTGTTTTATAAGCTAAAAGTTACGGACAGTGTCCCTTTAAAGTAAAAACGACGGAGAATAACTAAATCGAGAAACACATTTTAATGTTTGAATAAAACTCAAGATTACCATGTGTCCCTTTAAAACATATAATATAATAAGATGAAATAGTGAATACTTAAAATTTGATTTATTTAAATGTAACCAGGGAAAAAGTAAATATGATACTGGATATATAAATTGAGACTGCCGTGTGTCCCTTTAAACTGCGATACTAGTTTAGAATATAGAAAAAACACACTCCCAACTGAAAAAATAAATGTTTAGATATAAGATTAAAATAGTTTAATTTGTGACATTTTACTGTTCTAGAACTACTCTCAGACATGAAAGGTTTCCAACATGATAGACGTCAAAGCAGAGCTATAATGTAAATTACCATGTAAATTACTAAAGCCAGACATTTGTTCCAATGTAATGGTGCTAATGGCCTTCCATATCAGATAAAGTTGAAACAAAATTAAATAAATTAATGTATTAATGCATTCGATAAGGTGAATCTGCCTGGCCTAATATGTGACCATGGCTTTTATAAATTGTAAATCTGCTACAATGGTATTTGCTCAGGTCTTATCTGTATCCAATAAAGTTGAAATAGGATTAGACTTTGGACGCCTACCCATGACAATTATCTGAAATGTAAATAAAAGTTTCCCCTTCTATACCTGAAACAGGAAATGATTAATTCAAACATAGGTGCTAAAATACTGTCAAAACTAGGATATTAGGAAGAATGTAAACCTTGTCTTTCCTGTTTGGACAAACCAATTAATTATATTGTCAGATGTTTAAAGTTTTTGGTTGTTCGTTCATTGCAGTTCAAGGAATGGACCCTCCATTGCAATCTTGGTTCAGTACTCTTGGAGGTCATATTAAATGCAATCGGAAAGCAGGAATTTCATTAACAAACATTTATTCAGCATTCCTCACCAAAGGAAAGCCATGAATTAAAGTATATTTTGAAACCATAAGCAGCTCTTGCAAAGGCCAGCAAATCTTCGAGTCTCTGTTACTGCATGTGCATGTAAATCGCCAACCATACATAGGCCAACGTCTGTCTGTACATGTCTTTAATAAACAGCATTTTGAGACTCATGCATATTAATAATAATTGAAATAAGTGGGAAATTAAAGCTAACAAATACACTACAATAAAAGTACCATCTGCTCCTATGTAACATAACAGCAAGGAATATGCGAGTAGAAAATACAATGACTGCGATCAAAAATGATGGATAACAAATTGCAGAAGCTTCGATCATTTCTTCGAAATATTGATAAAATAAATTAATAATGATCGATTTTACAAAGTACATGGTTCAACCAATTTTAAACAATCAAATGTTAATTGTGAAATTAAATCATCCATGACAGTAGTCTGTTACAGTTCATTATGCTAATACCAGTCCATCAAATTTTATTGGCTGCATAACCATCTTCAGGCGCTCTTCGGTGGGGCAGACACAATCAGACCGGGGCGTGAAATCGGTTTAGTTACCTGTAGTGATTTGAGTTATTTAAATTGGATTCAAATTAGCCTGCAATAAAGCCTGCCATTACAGGAAGTTACAGTAAATGCTGCTCCATTGTCACGGCTTTTATGGCTACCTCTAAAATCAGGAAGTTATATGACTTGGGGGAAAAATATAGGATGTAGACATAGTAGAGTTAATTTTAATTAGTCCAGAAACCATTCCATTCGTATAGAAGCTTTTCCTGGTTATATGTTTTATGCCAAGCTATAAAGCATTAGACAGACATATTTCTGCAGACAGACATATTTTGCTTGATTTCTGAAGTCATACACACAATGGTTCCCCCAAGTAATGTTTTAATTACTGGCCAAAGCAAGATCTTGCTGAATTGCAATTTTGGGTAAATAATTTATCCTGTTTTTGTAGTCCTTCTCATCAGTGTGTTTCAATGCCTTTTTGGTGTGGATTTGACTGATTGATTGAAGATTGGCCATCTCAGACTCCAGAGTTACTGGTAGCTTTGAACCAGTTTGGGAAAATATACCATTATG
Organism: Cyrtodaria siliqua; assembly: GCA_037043455.1. Lineage (NCBI taxonomy): Eukaryota > Metazoa > Mollusca > Bivalvia > Adapedonta > Hiatellidae > Cyrtodaria > Cyrtodaria siliqua. Next base: position 93,382 of record JAWPHD010002984.1, read on the forward strand.
CTTGGGGAGTAATTCCTTTTTGGTAATGGTGAATTACATGTTTCATGACCACCCATGTCTCAATCTCTAGGGGAAAAAACAAAATGCCTGTTAGGTTGGGATCTACCTCCAGATTTGGTTCCGTTTGATGCTGGCTGCTGTCTGAATCCAACATATCACATCAGTCAAAGTGCATGATACATGGACTGATCTAATCAACTTCTTTCAGTAAACTGTTTGCAAATGTCACATTTTGATTTACAACTGCCACACATGACTGTCATTATCAGATGCAATGAGAGAGAATAAGTCAATCATTTTATATCATTTCCTTTGGTTTTCCTTTCAAGTTTCACTTTTCATGAAATCATGGAATAGTGTATCTTTAGGGCAATCACTGTTAATGTTTGCTCAAACAGATCCAGAAAATAAAGTGGATGTTTCCAGAGCACATACAGGCTTAGGACCCATAAAAAACAAAAACATTTTGGAATTATTGAATTATTGTTTAACAGCTCATGCATCAACAGACAGTTCAGATTATTTCGAGCCAAGCCTGACAGAGAGGAAGGAACCATGGCAATCTGGGAACTGTGCCCTACTCCGACTATTATTTCGAGCCACGCCTGACAGAGGGGAAGGAACCATGGGAATCTGGGAACTGTGCCCTACTCTGACTATTATTTCGAGCCACGCCTGACTGGCCCACTGAACTCCTCCGAATATATTCAACAATGTTATAAGAATTAAACTGAAGATTATGGTATGATCCTCATTTGAACAAGAACTCAAACAATTTTTTATGAACCATCTGTTCAAAATTTCTGCTAAATCATAAATTCTAATAGGAAGTCATTCACGAGAATTGATTTTTCTCACTGAGGGGTTAATTCACTTCATACCCTTTGTCCCATCTCCCCCTAGGTTAGATGTTTATCACCAAACAAGTGATCCCACTTTTGTCTCCATGTTCCCATCTGGATCACTGAAGGGGGGCATAGTGAATGCATTTTGATGACTCTGATATAATGAGGTGTGACAAAGATTACAGTAAAGATGCAGCTTCTCACATTATTCATCTAATATATCATTGCAATGTAATCCCAGGTAAAATAACAGATAGTGTGGACATATGGTAATCTGATATTCTCTGATATATGTACACAATCCCCTCTCATTGAAATTTGTTTTTAATAATTTAATAAGCACATCTACACTCACTGATCTATCATACCCCCCTACCTCATAACCATATAAACTTCAAAGGGTGTGCACTCCATGGTTACAGCAGTATGCAATCTGATTGAAACAAAGATCTTTCACTTAATTACCCTCATTAATGAGAGTACCACAATTATTGATGAATGATTTCTCATACTGAAAGTGAATTATATTTAAATTTAAAGAAACTGTCTTGTCTAGTCAGGCGCGTAGCGTGCCATACTCATTTACTCACGTGAGTAAACTTTTCAAATGAAGGCTAAAAAAATAATAACTGGAAAACGCAATAAAAAGGTGAGCCTAAGGGTGCGGGAAGGAGGGGGGGGGGGGGTTCATTTTTTAAAAATTTCAAAAACAACCCCCTCCCGCACCTACCCCCGTGAGTAATATAGATTTTGATCACGCTACGCCCCTGCCAGTAAACAAACCGTTGTAGTAATAGTTTGTAACCTTCAGAAACTGAAGCATTTAATGCTGCATGCCAAATTTGTATTTAATATATATATATATATTTTTTTTTTTTAATAATTTAGCTCAATACATTTGTCCAAAGTACATGTTTGCACCAATCCATGACAAAGGAAAAGCATTATTTTGTATGTTTATGAGTTCTTCACTTGCTTAAACTAAACTGTTCCAATGAATTTAAATCCCTAAACCCCTAGTCAAATACATATATTACAGTCATAAAGGATTTGCTTTCCAGCCCCCTCTATGCATCAAAATTCAATTACTTGCATCAACTGTTGAAGGTAACAAATTTGAAGTGATTTGCTAAATCATTTTCACACTCTGTACTGGTGTTTTACACCTTGGTATGTACAGGCTGTACATCTGGCTTACAGAAGCACTTATTTGCTGTATTGATTGAGCTCCAACTGAGTGCAGTCTGCCAGAATAACAGTTACTGCAGCAGTGAGAGGATTTTCTGTACCAAACTGCTATTAGAGAGGCTTCAGAAATACAAATACAAGAACAGAGTTCTATAAAGCTTTATAAAGCTTTCGTTACAATGGTATATGCAAAATTACAGAACGGAACTCTTTATACAGCTTTTGGTCCAATCGTGGATGTAAACTTATAGAGAGGAACTCCTTTAAAGCTTTATACAGCTTTGTTCCAATCGTATAATTATGTAAAATTATAGAACAGAGCTCTATAAAGCTTTGTCCAGTCATATATATATGTAAAATTATAGAAAGGAACTGTTTTAAAGCTAAAAAAATAAAATTATACAAAGGAACTGTTTTAAAGCTTTATACAGCTTTGTTCCAGTCGTATATGTAAAAATTATAGAACGTAGAACGGAGCTATATAAAGTTCTATAAAGCTTTATACAGCTTTGTTCCAATCGTATTCTATGATATAAAGCTTTATACACTGTAATATACAGCTTTGTTCCAATCGTATTATATGATTGGAACAAAGCTATATAAAGCTTTATAGAGCTCCAATCTATAATTTTACATATACTGTATGTAAAATTATAGAACGGAGCTCTATAAAGCTTTAGTATATGTAAAATTATAGAACGGAAAGCTTTATACAGTTTGTTTGTTTGTTTGATGTTTTACGTCATATTCAACATGTGTAAGGTTATATATGACAGTCGTTTTTTTTTGTGGTGGAGGCAGACCACCCACTTTTCCTGGGTAGAACCCGTACTGTACACCTCCCGCCATCCGTAAGAATCGACAATACCTCACTTACAAGTCGAGCTCCCAGTGGGATTCGAACCCGAGCTTTACAGCTTTTGTTCACAGTTTTTGTTCCAATGGTATATGTAAAATTATAGAACGGAACTTTTAAAGCTTTAAAAAGCTTTTGTTACAATCATATACCTAAAATTATAGAACGGTACTCTTTTAAAACTTTATAAAGCCTTTGTTACAATAATATATGTAAAATTATAGAAAGGAGCTCTATATGAAGCTTTCTATGTAGCTTTTGTTCCAATCTTATATGTACAGTGATTTTTTTCACCATTTTGGGAATGGTACCAGTACCCATTCAATTGGGAAAATTTGCATTGTTTTTCCTCAAATTTGGGAATTTTTGACTATCAAACAAAAGCATTATTGTACTCTGCAAACACATTACCATGTGTACATTTTTTGTAGTATTTCATTACCCTCACGTAAAAGAATATATTTCCCTTTTCTTCTGTTTAAAGTTACAATCTAAATAAAATTGTTTTTTTTTTATTGTTAATTTTTTCTCTCCTGTTGGGAAAAAAAGACACTTTTTGCAGAAAAAACAATACTGATGTACATGTACATGTATATGTAAAATTATAACTTGGTAAAAGCGCATTTGTAAATACTGGAAATAAAATATTGTTTAAAACAAATTCCTAAAAATGATTCATTATTTTTCACCAAATTTTAAAGACCCTTATTATTTGTACATAATAGTGAACATATATTAAAGTATTTGTCGTAAAAAACACAAAATATGCCTGATAGACTGATAGATGTATACAGAAGAATTTTAACTGCGATTAATTTAACACAAATGCACACAATGTTATACCACAATCAAAATGAATCAAGTCTCAGGCTCCACATATTAAAAACAAAAAGTAATGGATTACACCAGAAGAAATTTAATGGATTATATTCAGGCATCCATTTAATCTTTACATTTACTATTATAGTATAATTTATACTCCAATTATCAATTTGATGCATTTAAATATTGTAATTGAAATTAATTGATTTCAATTTATTTTAAGCACATCTTTCATAATACAAGTTGTCTCCGTGGCCGTACTTTTAACGATGTTGCATTGTAAACCTTCGCCTCTCACCGTTGCGGGTTCAAATCCCACTGGGAGCTCGACTTGTAAGTAAGGAATTGTCGATTCTTACGGATGGTGGGAGGTGTTCAGTACTGGTTCTACCCAGGAAAAGTGGGTGGTCTGCCTCCACCACAAAAAAAAATCAACCGTCAGAATTATACAACCTTACATACGTTGAAAATGACGTAAAACATCATAGAACAAAACAAAACAAACATAGTACAAGTCTTATAAAATCATGTTTATAAACTAGAAGGGTGTTCCACGAAACACTTGTGTCTCCTGCCGTGTGCTTGTTTCAGCAAATACAATTAATATAAGTATAAAGTTTGAAGATCCTTCATGAATTATGGAGCTTTTTAAAATGTTGAAGTTTATGAAACAGGGCATAAATCTGCATTGGATAACTGTAAGGCAAAACTGTAAAAAGTTTCATGACCGTAAGTCAGTATTTTGTCAAGTTATGAGCTAGGTTAGATTGCAGGTTAAACTTTTATGAAAAGTGGCATAACTCTGCCAAATGGAAGTCAGTTATTGGACATGTGTAACAACATTTTTTTGAGTAAGATGAAGATGTGTGACTTTCATGAATTAGGTCAAATACTGCTTACGTTATGGCCAGTTATGAGCTTGATTAGGTTGCAGGTTAAAGTTTTATGAAAAGGGGCATAACTCTGTGGAAATGAAAGTCAGAGTTATTGGTTATGGGTAACAATATTATGTGTGGTAAAATCAATGTGTTTGAAGTTTCAAGAACGTAGGTCAAATACTTCTAAGTTATGGCCAGTTATGAGCTTGGTTAGGATGCAGGTTCAAGTTTTATGAAAGGGGGCATAACTCTGCCAAAATGAAAGTCAGAGTTATTGGACATGTGTAACAACATTTCTTGGGTGAAGATGCAAATGTGTGTAAAGTTTCATGAACATAGTTCAAATACTTCTTAAGTGATGGCCAATTATGAGCTTGGTTAGGTTGCAGGTTAAAGTTTTATGAAAGGGGCATTAAAACTCTGCCAAAATGAAAGTCAGATGTGTGTGAAGTTTTATGAACATACATGTAGGTCAAATACTTTTCAAGTTATAGCCAAGGTTAGGTTACAGGTTAAAGTATGACGGATGACAATAGCCGACAATGACAAACGGACGGATGATGGACAAAGTGATTCCTAAGTGTCTGCCATGCTACACGGGTGACACAAAAAGCATTACAACTTTACAAGATATATGTATTAAAACCTCAAAATTAAATTAAATACTGAAAATACTTGCAGCAACTTTGAAGAACTAAGTATTAATAATCAAATAATCAAACTAAGGCCAGACTTTTTTAATTTTTAGGTTTACCAACCCGCCGACCGAAATTATTGCCGAAATCAAAAAAAAAAAATTACCAAATTTAAAAAAAAACATTAAAAAAAGAACAACTGGCTTGACTGGGACAGATATTTTGATTAGCCAGAATGCGCAGTTAATTTTAGAATTTAATACATGGCTTGGGGTTTTCTATCCGTCAGTTTGTCTGTCTGCATACAACAGTTCATAAGACCACAAGGCGAAATTTCATGAAGCTTGCAACAAATAATCAAAATAATAGATTGCCTTTTAATTGACTTGTTACCTTGAAACTAAGATTAAAGTCATTTAATACTATTATACAATCTTTTTTCTTTTAGACGCCTTTGTGGGTATGTTTTCATGATTTTTTTTTTATTCCCTCCTCCTACCCTTCATTTTTCCAGAAAAAATCGGTAAACCTAATAATAAAAAAAAACTGGCCTAAACTGTAAACATTAATATTGTGGACTACAATTATTAGAAAAAAATATAAAACACAAACATCCATTTATCGTATAATCTAAATGGACTGCTCACTGATCAAGATATCATGAAATTACCAATAATGGGCATTCCATTTGCATAAAAACTTTTCATTGTGTTGAATCTTTTTTTTATAAATGTCTCTTTAATCCCATTTGCTTTATTGTAAAGACATCTATCATCGGACCCATTTACATGTATGTCAATAAAACATGCAAAAGACAAAAAGACCATATCAGTTAGTGAAATCTACCCATTTTAATATCTCTTAATGTACTTCATAACAGGCAACTAAACCCTCTTTGAAGTTTTACAATCACTAATTGCATTTCCCTTATCTTATTTATCACAGAATGACTTATCACACCTGTCCCTTTAATTCACCTACACCATCCCTGGGGCCCCTAGGGAAATTTAAAAAGGTAAAATCCAGCTGGTACAGGAAGCATTATTATTGATATATACCATAATACATACAGAATTGAATATATAGATACAGCCCCAGAGATTGGGAAATAATCAGCAAATACAAACATCATGGAATTGAATATGCCAGGGGCAGACTGCACACAGATAAAGAAAGTGAATCTCCAGACTTTCTGACGGCACCTTTAATAAACTGAACAATGATAGAGCATGCAGACATGTTTGTTCAAGAAATTGAAGGTGTCAATATTTGTGAAGAACAATTATAACTCACCCAAGGAGGTGTGATAAAACTCAAAGGAAAACTAATTTAAATATGACATATCAACAGTCATCAGTAAACATTGAATCATAGTTTGAATAAAGACCTTTAGAAGTTAAAGTTTACTTTATCAATGAGATCATAGATATTTTGTCTGATAGGTAAATTAAAAAAACATGACAGTTTAAAAAATGACAAAAAAGTATGATGTTTCATTCGTGTCATAATTTATTTACAATTTGCAAAAAGACAATAGCTGCAGAATGAATTCAAACAAATCTTGCACCATACGTACTGGTAATACTGGCGGAAGAAGACATCAAAATCTGACATGAAAATCTAAATGCAAATAATTGCCACCATGCTATGACACAAAAAATGGTCATGTAAATCAGAAGAATTAATTTCCATGCGTTAACGATGGACCTAAAAGCAATCAAGGCATATTTGTGTGCTCAGAATGAACCAACCTTACCATAATGCAGTTGCCAGTAGTTGCACGATGGAAGTGAAGACTCGAATTATAAACAGCGCAACTGAGACAAAAGCTGCATGAACAAGCAGGAAAAAGAAATGATGAAACACTAAAGTGGGAAACGGCAACCTGGTATAACCTTTAAAACATAATAAGCTTAACACAATCATGATGAAGTAGCATCTTTTAATCTCCTTTAAACCTTAGTGATGTTGCTTTTTTAAATTAGAAACAATTCTGACAGCTTTTGTTCAGGCCTCTTTAATACTTCCATCTAAAACAATAATTAAGTTTATACAAGATTCGATTTCTCTTTGAAGGAATGCAATATTACGGATGCACAGGCATGCATGGTTACGCATATGGAGAGAACGACTGTGCAGAAATTCGATCAAGGAAATATCCTCAAGTTTAAGCATTTCGAAGGAAATGAAATGATGTAATGAAGACAAACAATATCATTTGGAAGGAAATGGGATGATGTAAAGGGTGCAAACAATAGCATTTGGACTCTAAATTTTGACTTTGAACAAGTATTGTGACTCATCGGAAAGCATGCTTTATCAATGTTTGCCTTTGTGCAATGATCTAATAAAAGTAAGACACTCAAAAGCAAAGCAAATAATGGTTCACAAATAATCTACAACATCATTCATGCTGACAATGCAGTAAACCTGAATTTCTTCCTGGGACTTTCAAGCTGTTTGTTATGTACTTTAAAGTAAAAACATTATGAGAATAGTAAACATTATGAAACCACATCGAACACCTTTATTAGCGGGTTAAGTTGAGCATAATAGAGTTAAGCGATCTGTCAAATTAACTGCAGACATGCAACAATGGACGACAAAGCCCCCACGACAGGTAGGCTACCCAAGGTTACACCCCCTATTCACATGCACAATTCTAGTACTTAAACCTGGCTCCAACAGTCTGTATAAAGGCCTTTTAACCTATAAATTAACCATTGACCTTACATATTTTGACGCTTGTCAATGGACCTACACTATTATTTTACTGAGTTTTGGTGTCATGATTGGTCCCTATTTAAGCATAATATACGAAACAAAGATCCATTACTTGAGCAAAGCGAAGCTTTACTTGATATTATAGTAACAATGGTATTATAAGTATTTCAAACAAAGTATCCTTGTTGTAAATAAACTTGACCAGATTTTTAAAATAATGAAGACGATAAAATATGGATTTAATTGCATAAAGACTTCTGAGGAGGTGTAAGGGGACACATGGCAATGTTTATGACTGTTTTACACATGTCATATGTCATGTTCACAAACCAAACATCTACCTGAAAAGACTCGATTCTTTTGTTCTTCCAACCTGTCCAAACACACGTATTAAATTACCTTTTAAATGTTTTGTAGTTGTGTGTTAAAATTTAGTGATGCAAAACTATAACTTTTGAGAAATTTTGAAAAATGTTTTGATTTCATTTTGTTTATTTTCAAGAAAAGATCTACAAATGAATATAAACAAACTAACATGCTAAGTTATAGCAATAATTATTTCCCATAAACTTTTATCACAACCATTTCAATAAAATTCAAACAACCGACACCAAAAAACAAGCGCAAGCAAGATGTATTTCATAGACTTGTAAAGAGATTTAAGACCAATATTTTGCACCTACAGATTTAATCAAATTAGTTAAATAATGCTCCCAGAAAGATAGCAATCATCCGTCTTTAACACACCCAGTAAAACCGTTCAGTAAATTACTATAGCTCTCAGCTTTTCTGTTCAACAAAATAATCGCATGTTTCTGAATATTAGGCTATCCTTAAAACATATTTTTGTTTGCAGTTTTGTAACACAGGATTTTAGAAGTAGGTATTTATTATCTGAAGACAGTAAAAACTAATGAAATTAAATTGTACGCGTTCTAAGTATCTTTGTAGCATGGTCACTGAAAATTCCCTTTGTAATAGCACAGGTGTAAATCGTTTAATTGAAAATAACACCTGTCAGAATAAATGGTGTACTACAACTACCAGTCATGGGAAGTTAGAGTATGGCAGGGATCTGAAATTGACATGCTACAAAACAAATGGAGTATGGTTTCATCTTGCTGGTTAATTTAAACACCTAGATGGGCTACGCCCATCTCGATGTTTAAATTAACCAACACAATGAGACCATACTCTATCTATTACATGTACATAGCCACAAAAAAAAAGTTTCTGATATAGCATTTGCTATAAAATCTTTATAGTTTTGCTTTAGTTTTGGTGCCCTTTTGTGGGCAACCCTTAGCCCACTACATATGTATATATATACAATGTAATGGACTGTTTTTTCTTTGAATTAAGACCATTGCATTTATGTGACAAAGGAGTGTTTTTGGGGAAATGACTGATCAGCAGCCAGACATTGTAAACCCTGATCCGACCAACCTTATTTTTAAGGGGCCGATCCTAAAACTTTTTATGCAAAAATTAAAAACAAAAAAAACACTATTTGTTCTGGACAATTATTTATCATATCGCTTACATCATGGAAGTGAAAGATACTTTTCTGTAATCCACCATGTCCACTTGGCACTGGTGTTATAACTATGCAAATTATTACCAAATTACACAGCAAAAGTGGAAAATATTTAGGCAAGCCCTATGATTTGCTTTGAATGTCATTTGATATTTTTCTTTCATGTAAACAATGGGATGCTAATTTACTATTAAACTAATTAGTAAAATGCATGTTAAACAAAGGTCTTCTGGTTTAAAGTGTCCTATTATTTGTAACAGTAATGCGTAATTTAACTTGGGCGGACTTATATCGAGGTATATGAGATAAATAGAATCTCACAATATCTTGTTCCAAAAAAAAAAAAATGCCAACCGACCTACCCTATTTTTTTAGAGCATGCAATAGGAAACACACCTATTTATTTATTGGCCTAATGTAAAAAATCTGATTACCAGTAGATCAAAATGGATGTGGACATGAATATTTCAATAGTGTCAATATCGGGGCTATAGTGGAAGTGTCATGCTATGTAAATCAGTTTGTTTTCTTTGTGTGTTTTTTTCATGAGAATAAAATACTACCGTATGTACATGTTATACAACGAAAGGATTCAAAAGCATTAAAATGTATGGCATATACTCATTACTCAATATGGGAGCGGTGACAATTAAATCCTGGTACGCGAAACAGCAAATATGGAGAATAGAAATGATATAACTTGGGTTTTATGATGCGTTAACATACCATATTAGGTTATACTCACACAGCAACCTCAATCACACAGCAACCTCAGAGGGAGATTAGATGAAGAATGAAGGGAGCACCCCACGTGGGGCAAAGGTCTGCAGCTCTTAAGTGCAGGGCCGTATCCACTGAGCTAGATCCCAAGGTCACTTTACTCAAAATATAAAATGAAATTTTGGGAAAGGCTAAAAAGAAAAATAGATGTGTTTCAGGTGGCGTGACAGATCCTATTTTTAAGGGACCGACTCCTAAAACTTTTTATGCCAAAATGAAAAAAAAAGATTCTTCAATTTGTTCTGAACAATGATTTATCACATAGCTTACATCATCATGAAAGTGAAACATAACACCATTCTATATTTTCTGTAATCCACTGAGCACTGGTGGTATAACTATGTTTAAAGTGTTATATTATCAGGGGCGTAATGAAGGGTTTCGTATTGGGGCGTCCATAATTTTGTTAACAACAACAACCATATAATGCAACTGTTTTTCCATAGTAATACATACTATATATATCTATATATTATATTAGAACGTCTGTACGTTTCCGTATTAACTGTTCAACATTCACTAATTAAATTTGCCAAACACTAGTTTCCGTGTTGAAACCGCATTAACAAATGATTGTGCTACATCGACTAAGCTTAAATTGTCAATATAATCCTTATGTACATGTACGTTTATCACCATCAGGCTGTTTGAATCCATGCGGTTACGTATAACTAATAAATTATAAGCTTTTACTCAGTCTCAAGGGTATTACTGAGTTTGACTGCAGTGTATGAAAAATTATTTCGGCAGGTAGATTAGAATATACCAACTTTGATAGAAATCTGTCCACAAAACTTTTGTTTTGGATAAAAATACACCAAAATGACGCTTTGTGTACGATTTTCATCAGAATTATTGGGGCGTCCATTGTCGGGCTGGTCGTTAAGGCGTTATGTCCCTGATTATTTGTAACAAGAACAGGTAATTTAACTGGGGAAGTTTATATCAAGGTAAACTGACAACATCGTAGAGAAACTTTCAGGTTGTATCGTCAACTTTTATGGGTTTTATGTCACAAACAGAATCTCAGAATATCTTGCTAAAAAAAAAAAAATGTACCCTATTTTTTTAGAGCATGCAATAGGAAACACATTTATTTTTATTTTTTGGCATAAACATTTTACACACCTACTAGTTTGATCTATTTGACAGAATGACGGTAAACTGGGCATATTGAAATTTAGAACACTGTCAAATCTGTACCTTTTCCCTTTAATATATAATTGAGTATATACCTTAAACAAATACATATATCCTATAAGGATGAATATCTTTTCTAACAAATGTTTGTATTTGAGAATGACTTCACACATGTACTTAAGGAGGTATAATATGTTTTATTCTCACTGCCGCCATACAGAAAACTAGTGTATATGTAGAAAACAGAGTACAGCTGAATCTCCATTAAATTTTATAGATAAATATTTTTAATTCTACTGGTGGAAACTTCAATTTAGAGAATCCCAAGATTTTAACTTAGAGAATCCCAAGGTTAGTCAGAGAATCTCTACCTCCATTTATGTTCATGACCATTGACAAGTTCATGACCAAAGATAATAGATAACCACAGGTATGCAAAGTATGGTTTACAACCTGTCCATTAATCTTCCTTGTCAACACTTATCATTATCTTAAGGTAAAACACTATCACCGTTACCAGATAATTGAACACCTTAACAACAACTGAACACATTAATTTTATTGATGTTCAACCAATTAAAAACAAAAATATAAAATATGTCTGAGCGCAAAGGCTTCTGTACTAAAGGAAAGGAACTACACATTTCTGAACTAATTTCAGCGGAGATAGAAATCTCAAACCTTATTTAGAAGTTAAATTTAATGTTTTTATTTTAACATTGGGTGTTGAAGGATGGTCACGTGTTCTAGCTTATCTTGTGGAAAGCCATCACAACATTTCATTTTGTCGATACGTTTACTGAGCACTCATACATTATAAGATGCATGTATGTTATATATATTGAGTTGTGTATGTCTAGTTGAGTCGTAAGACTAGTTCTAAGGATTATTGTTCCTCCACCTAAGTACCAAGAGGAGAATTCCTCACTGGCACGTCGTGTGGACTTTATACAATGTATACATGTATTATTAACCTTAGTAAAATATATTTACCCAGGGAATTATCAGTATTATTTGTTATGTCGTATGATGTAGACCCCACTGACATAAGTCTTTACAGCTGATTTCATTTAACAACTATGTTAAGTGTCCAGTGATGTAACGTGTCAAAAGTCGTTACAGAAGCTGTGAATCATTTATGATGATTGACAGCCATGGCTGGCGGTTGTGGACATTTATTTGTGGTACTCAATAGTTACCGAGTTACGAAAACATGTAACTGGAAAATATACATGTACTGAAACCTCAAACAAAAAATCATAAGAAAAGTCTAGCAGGTGTCGACGTCTTTTAGGTGAAACACCGTGTATATAACCACATTGATTGTCTTTTTATATAAAACAATGTAGCTGGGAAATAAATTGAAACCTCAAACAAAAATCTTAAGAAAAACGTCTTAAAATTAAGCAGTGTGTAACAACAGAGACTGTCTCCAAGCTATTAGTAACTTTGAAACACTAAATAATGCACCTATCAATGGTTTCCCCCACCTGCGGTGTGCATGCCCATGGAAATTAGACAAATGGACTGTCGCATCTAAATATTTGTCTTTTTTTCCAACTAAATAATTTTCCCATTTCTTTTATAAGCTCTTTTTTGTTATATTTTTACTAATAAAATGTGTTTCTTCCTTTTAACGTGTGCTTTAACCGTCATTTATAACATTACGTAAATTACACAAACTACAATTCCAGGGAATTTTGCTTTCATTCTAATCCCATGCTTTAAACACTTACATATCATTATGTATGGTAATAATGTAAACTTGAAAAATAAAATATGTTTAAACCAATAAAACACATTAATTTTTTTCAAAAAAAATCACAACCAATAAAATATCATTCCCCATAATTATAATATATATGAAATGTATCGAACATTGGTTTCTAAGATTCTGATATATATATATATATATGTAACATTTTCCAGAAACGAACTCTGGTATACCATTTAAATTGTCAGTATAAGTGACCTGTGACAGAGGTCATACATAATTCAATAATTAATTAATAATGGCCTCACAGCCTGCCACTGTAGATCTCACTGCAAATATTCAATTATGAAAGCCAATTTTATTAATTAATCCATCATCTCATGCTGGCTTATACTGTTATACTAATTATCTGGCACACAATTTGTAATGCAAGCGGATCAATACTCTATGGTCGTAAAGTCGATATATTGTAAACTGTTATTTCAGTGAAATTAAAATTCTCTGTATTGGAAATGGATTGGTAAATATATGATAAAATAAATGTTATTGCATTTTTATCATGATTGTGTCAATAAAATATTTTATTGAATATAATGTTTACCCTAGAGCAAAATAAAATAAATTCATGAATTAATGTGTATGTGTTTTTGCAGTTATACGATGGCTGGAAAAAAATATGTTTTTAACAAATTCTTAGTCAATAATGAATTGCAGTGGGTTAATACATTTGCATGAAATATGGATGGAATCCTTAATTTCCTTTCCTGATAAATGCAGCAAAATTAATAATAATTACATTGCAATTTAAGGGGTTAAAAATGCTTTAAAAAAATTGCATATAATACAGACCTTGTGAGATTTGCACATAGCACCAATGGCCTGGGACTCGTGATTGATATGGGGTCCATCTTGATGACAAATTATACACATTGGTATTTTACAGGTTAAACAGTACAAACTTAACACCTCTTCGGAGTGTTCATAACACTTCTGCTCCTTTTGCTTCATTTTAGCACGAATTAAGGCTTTCCCCTGAACCGGGTCCCCCAGATTATGTTTTGCCAGAGGTCCACGTGAGGGGTGGCAATTTTCCTTGCACGTGTCACAATAAAAAACCTCGCACTGTTCACACATAACTGTTGCATCCTTACTATTTTCGTTTTCACAGAGCTCACACTTAATCGGCAACTTATCATCTTTATCACAATTAAATTTTTCAACAATGACGTCCAAGACGTGATTTCTTGGTAGCGACTGAAATCCGGATTCCCCGAGATATGTCACTTTTTTGCAAACTGGACATTTTATTCCATAAGAGCACCCCTGAGTTTGCGACAATTGTGTCGACGACAAGTACAAATTATGAATACTCGGAGTACTTATGTAGCTACTCGGGCGACTATTACACACTACTCCACTGTCAGTTTCGCTGACAATACTCAACTTGTCAATTTCAGGAAAATCCCCTTGGTCAGAGTTACTCTCATCAGTTTGAGGTAAAAATTTATCCAACGAATCCTGCAAACTATGTGCACACCCTGAACACAAATTATGTGAACATGGCAATAACAGTGGTTTGACATAAAATTTTGAACACGAGGGACATTTCAACTCCCCCTCCATGATTGTTACACCTTGCTCACTCAACTCTGTTTTGAACTGTGCGGTCTCTTCAAAGGATATACACATACATGTACACAACGAGACTTCGGCGAGACTTTACGAGAGTCGTGAATCCAAGATGTCGGCCCCCAGCGGTTTACGTCGAATTGCTAAAAATCTTCTTAATAAGACCGTTACACATTCAAGAATATTTCAGTGCAAATACCGTTGCATTTCTTCGAGGTAATATTTCATTTTCTTGTTTTAGTTTAGCTTAAATGTACAAATTTTGTTTTAAAATAGAGTATTTACATAATAGTCACTCTGTATCAAACAGACGCTTGTTTCTCTATAGAGGGTTTTGTTAAACATTAGTAAAAGCGCTTGAACGATTAATAATAATGCCATTTTTGACTTTGTAGAGATAGTGCCACGGAGAGTGTGCCACGTTTAGATTCATGTGATAGTTAAATAATGATATAACAAAGGTTGTAACGGAAGAATAAATTAGACCTTTAGAACATGCATTATCTCATAATTTTGTTAGAGAATTATGTTTGTTTTCCTATACAGGGCTGTCTCATAATTTTGTTAGAGAATTATGTTTGTTTTCCTATACAGGGCTGTACAAATCCTATAGCCTGACGCCTGGGACTAGTCCAAGACCAAAGTCGGGCGTGTCATTTTTTCAAAGAGTTCAGTCCCGGACTAGTCCAATTTCAAAAAAAGAGAAAGTCGGGCGTGTCACTGTTTGAAAGATTTCAGTCCCAGATTTGTCCAATTAACAATTACGGCCACCTGTCATAAAACAACCCCAGCACACTTCTCAACGTAATCCTTTAATTGCACTCACTTATGTTATGCAATTAGCATCCACAGCGGCGATCAGCGATTACCCGGGGATGTTTTATCAACAATCAACCATGCCGGAAGTCCCGCCTCCAAATTACTTTAATTGACAGTCGGCATTGTCGACATTATCCAATCAATTGACCCGATCTATTTTAATCCAGACCCGCTAGCCAATGAAACGACTACTACAGGTAAATCACATGTTCGTCACGTGATTACCTGTTCGTCACGTGGTGAGCTGAAAATGGCGATACACTGAACCAATAACACTAACACGTCGATTAATTAGCAATCAGGCCGATTTGTCGCCAATCTTTCGATGAGTAAAGAAACTAAGGACGTTGATAATGGAAGTATGTTTGATATGAAATGGTAGGTGTGATTTTTTATTGTTTCTCAGTGTATTGTTGAGCGTAATTGTAACAGACATGAAAGGTGGGTGGGGTAACGGTTTGTGCATAGTTAGTGTACTAATTACGCTCGAAGAACTGAGTTGTCAAAAAAATGAAATAAAAACAAAACTAACTGATATACATAATCAGTTTGATTTCGTATTTGGCAGTGCTAATGTTTGCATTTCAAAATGAGTTTGTTGAACTTTTTCAGTGTTAAAAATAAGGAAAATATGAAAACGAAAGTGAAAGTAAAAATAAAAAGAGGAAAAATGTAGAATGTGATACACAGCCAACCAAAAAGTCAAAATCATCTGGTGTAGTGAAAATAAAATGTTTATATTGATTCACATGTTATTTATTTTTTGCGTTAGGTAAAATGGTTATAAAGTTAAGAATCTCGTCAGTAGCCCCTTACCTATATAAAGTTATGACTTTTTTTTTCTCTCCATTAAATGGTTATCTGAACTGTAATATGAAACTCAATATCTATATTGAAATTTAAAAATGCAGATGTGATTCTTACTGTTGCTACTGGTTCACCTAATGGCAGTCTACAATCTATACCACTGAAACATACTTTAATTGTCTGAAGAGTAAATAAGGATGGTTTCCTTTACTGTGTATAATGAATTTTAATGAGTACCGGTATGCAAGACGCAGTTTAAACATATTGAGAAATCGAAAGAATTCAGGACTTGTGTCCATTTTTTGGGACTAGTCACAATTGTTTTTGGGACTAGTCACTTTTGACAGGGTGACTAGTCCCGGACTAGTGGCTAAAAAAATTATTTGTACAGCCCTGCTATACTTCAATATGAATTTCAAGTTACCCTATTTCCATCATCCTTCACCATCAACTCAAATTCTGAGACCTAGCAGACATCTATATACAAAACAAATCTAAATACTGACAGTACTGAGAGGCGTAGGATGGCCAGATAAATGATGGTGGTGGAGCAGACCATCATTTATCCTTGGTGCTGTACAAGGAACAAACTATTCAAACGCATGGAAAAGTCAGAAAAGGCAAGTGATGTTAAAAAATACAAGGAATCAAAAAAGAATATCCAACGAGCAGAAAGACAGTCCTTTTGGAATTATATAAACAACATTATTGAAGTTGGGACCTCAGACGATGTAAGACCAAGTAAACAGAAAAGATTCTGGGCATACATCAAATCCATCAGAAAAGACAACACCGGCATTTCTGCACTCAAAAGCATGGGACGCCTCTTCAACAACACTAAGGACAAGGCAGGCATACTGAATAACCAATATCAGTCAGTCTTCACCCAAGAGGATACTACTTCAGTTCCTGACCCAGACGGGACCCCTTATCCATTTATGAATGATATCATAGTCACCACTGAGGGAGTCGGAGCACTATTGCTAAAAATTAACCCCACAAAAGCATCAGGCCCTGATCAGATCCCAGCCAGAGTCCTTAAAGAGTGCCACAAGGAAATCTCACCACTTTTGGCGATCATCTTCAACATAGCCATACGCACCGGAGTCACGCCCACAGACTGGAGACGAGCCAACGTTATAGCAGTCTTCAAGAAGGGGGAGAGATACGATGCCAGCAACTATCGCCCAGTTTCACTCACCTGCCTATGCTGCAAGCTGCTGGAGCACATAGTCGTCAGTAATGTGCTGAAACATGTGGACATGTATAACATATTGACTGATTGCCAGCATGGTTTCCGGGCAACAAGAAGCTGCGAGACACAACTCGTGACACTCTTCCACGAGCTTGCTTCCTCGTTAGACACTGGGATCCAGGTTGATATGGTCATTCTCGACTTTTCTAAAGCATTCGACCGAGTCCCACACAAACGCCTCCTCAAGAAACTCAACCATTATGGCATCAGAGGTAACGCATACAAGTGGATTAAATCTTTCCTGTCCAACAGACATCAACGAGTGACAGTAGAGGGCTCTACATCAGACAGTGCAGCAGTACTAAGCGGAGTCCCTCGGCCCGCACCTGTTCCTCCTCTTTATAAATGACCTCCCGGACAAGTTCCTCTAAAACAAGATTGTTTGCAGATGATGTCATTGTATACAGACAGATAAGGAAAGAAGATGATTCCCGAGTTCTCCAACAAGACCTTCTGACGCTAGCAGATTGGGAACAGAAATGGGGCATGGAGTTCCACCCACAGAAATGTAGTATTCTCCGTGCCACAAGGTCCAAGAATCCTAAATTCCGATAAAAAGGGCACACTCTTCTAGCGTCTGACACAACCAAGTATCTAGGCGTAGACCTACAATCAAGTCTTTCTTTCAAAAGTCACATCTACAGAGTCAGCAAAAAGGCAAATTCTATGCTAGGGTTCCTGAGGAGGAACCTAAGATCACCGAAAGAGGACATCAAGATAAATGCATATATCAGTCTGATGAGATCACATATGGAGTATTGTGCGACAGTTTGGAACCCACAAGACCAGATGCAAACCAGATCCATAAACGAGAAATGGTACAAAGACGAGCGGCGAGGTACGTTACCAACCGCTACAGAAATACCAGTAGTGTAACTTCCATGTTGGATCACCTGCAGTGGCAGACACTTGAAGACAGACGTTCCAAGCTCCAACTAACACTCCTCTACAAAGTGGTCAACGACTTTTAATAGACATCTGCTGCTCAGAGTACCTTACTCCGTCTATAACACGAACAAGAGCACTACATTCCAGGAAATTCCAACACTTTTCTGCAAAGATGGACACATTCAAGTTTAGTTTCTTCCCGAGAACTATCCATGCCTGGAACACACTCCCAGCTGCTGCAGCTGAAGCCCCCTCCTTGGTACACTTCAAGAGGGAGCTTTCTGCTATCAACCCTTAAACCAGAATCTCAACTATGAGTCAAGTGAGGATGTGAAGCTGTGTCAGCGGGGATACATTTGTCCCTGGTACCGCCACGGAAGCTGAATTGGTTCATATCAGATGATTCTATGTAGGTTTGGGCATCTTACCTGTACCTCTTTCTTTTTTACCTATGCTCATTTATTCTTGTATTTATTTACCTTATAGCGATACTTACGTCTATTATTGTCTTTATTATTTATTCTAGTTCATCCTGTACTTGCTTCTCTTATTTTATCTTGTGCTCACATTATAAATAACCGCGATGCAAAGTCGTTTTCCGTTGAATGATTGTCAAATTTTGACAGATCAACATATACTATAGATGTAGATGTAGATATAGACCACTCACTTATTCCTGGGTAGAACCAGTACTGCATACCTGAGATCTTCATTTGTCTTCGCCACTCGCCATAGGCGAAACCCTACTCGCCATAGGCGAAACCAAATTGCAAATGGTGAAACTTTTGTCAAGTGCTTTTCGCCAATTTGGCGAAAGTCGTTTTGACCCATGTAAACTGATGGCTGGCAATGGCGAAAGTGGCGAAAGAAAAAAGTTTGTGGTCGCAGCCATGTTTTTCGGAAAAATCCTTGACGGGTTTTCGGTGTTTACAGAAGAGCTAAAATCTATAGACTGTGTTACGACCTTTGCGCTTTATATTATATATGGATTATTTTTCGTAGTGATGTTCTAACTGCAACTCACTTGGTGTGCCTATACTGGAGGTAAAATTAGAAATCTAACAAGAGCTTGCCGGAAAAAAAAAGTCAATTTTTTCTGACTCTTATCAAAATAACCTTTTTCATACAAAGATTTACATCTTTTTAGCTAAAAGAATGACTTTGTTACTCCGTTATTCGAAACAGAAAGTAGCCCATGATACGTATATGTAAACAACATGTAAACAAAAGGTAAACAACACAGAAACAACATGTAAACATTACATTGTCATCTGTTTTCACGCATTGGAACCAGCCCATTTATTTTGAGTTGTAACTTGTAAGCGACGCCAAAAAAAACAGAATGATTATTGTGTCATCCATTTTTTCCATCATAAGTAAATTTACATGCTTGTTTGCTTGATTGATTGATTGATTGATTGATTGATTGATTGATTGATTGATTTGATTTCACAAACACATAAAAAGGTCATATGTCATTAAAAGGAAAGCTCCCTCTCCATTTACATCAAGATAAAAAATATGCAAAGTGAGCCAACAACATCCTCACCCCCATGTTGTGACTGTTCATCTCAGCTAAGTGGAAGGAGACACTGTGGTCTTATTCTACCTTGGATGTAAACTTGATCCTCTACTTTGAATGGTACCACCGACATGGTACCACAGGGAGTGGGGTGGAGGGAGTGTAATTAATCAATAAACATGAAATTTGAATTGGGTTTTATAGCGTACAAACTAGTAGCACAAACACAGTTTATGAAATAACTCGATTCTATTGATTCTAGAATTATATTAACAAAATAATTTTATTTGACCGATATATATATATGAATGATAAGATAAGAAAGTTATACAAATATACACAGTGGTTAAAAAAGCTTAGCCGAAAGTGGCTAAACAAAAACCCAATTGGCCAAACAAAATTTAGGTGGTTTAACCAAAGTGGTGAAACATTTTTTGGTCCAATGAAGATCTCCGTATACTTCCCACGATCCGTAATAATCAACACTTTCTTGCTTACAAGTCAATTTCCCAGTGGAATTCGAAACCACAGTCATGGTGAGAGGCAAGAAGGTTTCAAACTCAGTGTGTTTACCATCTTGACTTCTGCTGCGCCGGCGTTGTCTTTACCATCTTGACTTCTGCTGCGCCGGCGTTGAGTGCATGAAGGTCGATAATAAGGGTAATTATTAAAAAAAAAAGTGGAAATTATTTTTAATTATTTATTGTTTATTGTTAACGCCCCTCATATCAAAATGCAAAATGCAAAATAAAGCATTCAAATCATATATGTACTAGTGAAAGTACAGGCTAAACAAGGTTTAACTTATCGGTTAAAGGGACATTGTCTGTAAGTCAACATACATGTATATTGAGCATAAGCAAATAACTAGACTCTGGGACCCCAATATTTACATTTCTGTTGCTCACATGATATGCATTTAAGGGTATTAGGGTTTCATTACAGTATGTCTTGCATCTCACATAACTGTCCTGCTTAGCTCGTTCAGGAATGCGTTCGTCTTACCCACAAGTTTAACTTTAGCATGGGGTGGGCTCAGAGTTAAATTCCACGAAGTAGCACTTTTTCTTTTTTTTACGGATGAATTTTCCGTTTAGTAAAAATTCAATAGTGGTAGTTGTGTAATGTTTGTCAATGTAATTATTTATTGTTTTATAAACTAAAAGTTATGGCTAATACAGCTTTAAAGGGACACATGGCAATCTTGGTTTGTTTAAAACTCATGGCGTCTTGTTAGTTTTTCTACATAACTCATTGATATTAATTATTCGAATAGTTCAAAGCAAATTGTTTTTCCATATTACTAACTTTTCATAATATTGCACCAATAAAATATTTAAATATTTGGTAGAATATTGAAGAAATTTGAAATCTCAATTTTTTATTTAATTATATGCGAGAAGTTTCAAAGTCAAAATGAGGTAGCATTAATAAATTAAGTCACTAATTTTAATGTGTTACTAACACTCAAGATTGTCATGTGTCCCTTTAATACAAACTGATGAAACAAAAGCAGAGACTGAGACTAAACAAATTGATAACAAAAAAAAAACAGAAATTAAAATTGTGAATATCATCATTTCATAAACCAATAAGTGGCTAAAATCAAATAAATACTATATTATATTATAAAAAAACTGAATGCTGCCAATAGATGTTGGTAAACTTACAACTAACAAGAAATATCACTGTAAGTAATAAATGCTCTCGAAGTGTCCTTTGACCTCTAAGTATGACCTTGACCTTGGATCCATGGACCTGGATTTTGTGCAAGTCACGTCGTTTGGTTGTCGTGAGCACTTGTGCCAAGTTATTTGAAAATCCGTCCAGGCATGCAAAAGTTATTGACCAGACACAATTTGACCTTTGACCTCTAAGTGTGACCTTGGGGCCACAGACCTGGATTTTGTGCGCGGCACATTGTCTTGATGTGGTGAGCACTCGTGCCAAGTTATTTGAAAATCCGTCTGCGAGTTATTGACCGGACACAATTTGACTTTTGACCTCCAAGTGTGACTTTGACCTTGAAGACCTGGGTTTTGCGCGCGACACATCGTCTTATTATGGTGATCACTTGTGCCAAGTTTTTTAAAAATCCCTGCAGGGGTTGTGACGTTACGGTCCGGACACGAAATTGCGTACCTGTTTTTGACCTATGAACTTCAAGTGTGACCTTGACCTTTGAGGTACGGACCTGGATTTTGCGAGCGACACATCGTCTTGTTATGGTGATCACTTGTGCCAAGTTAATAAAAAATCCATGCAGGGGTTTTGAAGGTACAATCCGGACACGAACTGCGGAATGACGGACAGACAGGTTTTTGACCTATGAACTTCAACTGTGACCTTGATCTTTAAGGTACAGACCTGGGTTTTGCGCACGACACATCATCTTGTTATGGTGATCACTTGTGCCAAGTTAATCAAAAATCCATGCAGGGGTTTTGAAGGTACAGTCCGGACACAAACTACGGAATGACGGACAGAATGCGGATGGTGCGATTACTATATGCATATGCCCCGTAAAAATTTCGGGGGCATAAAAAGTGCATTGTAATACACAAGACCCTCTGAAATAATATTGAACTGTATCCAGATTTAGGACTGTCAAATGTATGTAAATCAAAAAAATGGAATGAGGAATCTCAAATATATTTTGTTGAGCAGTTGTTTTAAACACATTTATTTTACATCGATTGCGAAACAAGTTCTTGCAACTTAGATTAATCACTCTCAATGGCTTCCTGGTTAGAAGCAGTACTAAGCAATGTGGATTAATTGTCTTGCTCAAGGATAACTAACGTGGCCGAGATGGAGGATCGAACCCACAACCTCTCGATCAGGAGTTCGGCGCTCTACCACTGGACCACGCACTCCGTTGAGCAGTTCTTCAGGACTTTGTATCATGTGAGGAAATCGTTGTGAACAAAACAACTAGGGTCTCAAACCCAGTTTGAGATAATATATATTTTACTATGTATGCATGCCACTCCTAGCCCATACATTGCCACTCCTAGCCCACACCTTGCCACTCCTAGCCCATACCTTGACTCCTAGCCCATACCTTGCCACTCCTAGCCCACACCTTGCCACTCTTATAATGGTATAATTAAATGCCAGTCTGACATGATACATTAAGTTCATAATAAGATAACACACTTCTGGTTATGAAATTAAAAAACATACATTTTTTTAAAGATTATAATATCTAATAGTAATATATAAACTTATATATGTATTTTTGTAATGGTTAAATGGCCGTTATTTCCATGTTCATAATGTCACATCCATATAAATTCATAAAAAGCAGAAAATACACACTTCAGATTATGATATTAAAAAGTTGTAATAATATATACTGAAAGGAAGAAGAAACGCAACATGGGAATTTCCGCTATATATTGTATGTACCATATACCGTATTGTTTCTAATTAGCGCTCCCCCTCTAATTAACGCTCTTCCCCCTAACTTTTAAAAAAAAGAAATCTTAACTTGAGGTATAAAAGTGGTTAATATCCAAGAAAAGTGGTTACAATCCAAGAAACAGTATACACACACTTATGAATTTAATTCCATATTTCAGTAACACAACATTTTTTAGCATTATATAAGGAAACTAAAATGAGTACTGGCTTACGAAAAGCATTCTAATAAGCACCCCCCTTTCCGAAAATGTCACGCCCCCGGGTGCGCTAATTAGAAACAATACGGTATGCTGCTGTTAACGAATGGTACGTGGCTACATAAGATCTTTCCTTTCGGAAAAAATACTAAAATAACACATAACACAGCAAATAGTATTCCTGCAAAGTTTCATTATTGACAGAGTACGCATTTGGCTCAAGCATATGAGCAAACTTAGGATGCAAAATTTTGCAAACTCTTTACGTTAAATACAACAACTTCAACATTTATGAATTTCATTAAATACTGTACTGAACTGGATCAGTTTTTCAAAGAGGAACTTCAACATTTATGAATTTCTTGCTACTTGTACTGGGATTAAAACGTCTACAACATCACAGTTGTGTCCTTTCTCTAACTAACTGCAACTTTTTTTTTACAAAACATCTTTGGATTTCCTTGGAATATATATGGAATTAAGTATGTAGTATATACAATATACAGCGGAAATTCCCGTGTCACGTTTCTTTTTCCTTTCATATATTTACATGTATATCTTTGTTTGTTTACTAGCACTTCCAACGAAAGCAAAGACTATGATGTTGTCATTGTTGGTGGTGGTATTGTTGGCATGGCAACAGCCAGGGAGCTCATTATGCGGCACCCCAAACTTACGTTTGCAGTGGTGGAGAAAGAGGACAGACTAGGTTTGTATTCTTAAGGCTGCCATGGATTAACAATGCCTATGTCATGGATTTACAATGCCTATGTCATTGAATAACCATGACTATGTCATGAATTTACCATGACTGTGCCATGGCAATACCATGACTAGCATCTATGCCATGGATTTGCCATGACTAAATAATGGATTTACCATGACACTCATGGTTGTACCATGGCTGTGCCATGTGTTTATGCCATGGATATGCCATGGATATGCCATGGATTTATCATGACTATGCCATGGATTTATCACGACTATATGATAGATTTACCACAAATGTTTCATAGATTTACCATAAATGTTCCATGGATTTACCATGACTGTGCCATGGATTTACCATGTCTATGTCATAGATTTACAATGACTGTGCCATGGATTTACAATGACTGCCATGACAATACCATGGATTTCCCATGACTGTACCATGGATTTCCCATGACTATGCCATGGATTTACCATGGACTATACCATGACTGTGCCATGTCTATGCCATGAAATAATGAAGCAAGCTAGAAGCAATTTTGATAAGCTTTATTCCTATCATATAATTTATATTGTATAAGCTTGTGTTTGGTTAACAGGAACATTAACCATTACATTCAGCTGTGAATGAATCTTGTAAGAGTTACCTCCAAACGAAGTTATAATTAACTCTCCACTTGGTAAGATATCCTTCAGTGTGACCAACACTAAATTCTCTAGCCTCATCAGTTGGATGGGGAGGTACTACTAAACCAGGTATCAGAGTTTATTCTCTGAACATGTAAACCTTTTCTATAATAACAATAGGGCTTGGTTTCTGGACACCTATGTATGTTTTCTCTCTCTCTGGGATGGCTTGACACAACCTAAGATTATTTGTTAATTTAATTTGACTCCAAAACACGTGATTGCAAGGCAAGAATTCCAACCATTACACCAATGCATTCTCTTATAACTTTCAATTCACTGGGAGAAAATAGTAGAACTTTCATGGGTTTCAGGTTAAGATCGGGAATTCCAATGCAAGGTATAACTGTTTTAATCTTACCAAATCTTTGCAAAGGTTTCAATTCAAATAGTTATACCGAGGGTTGGAATTTGGTACTGAACCAGAGGTTCCGATACCCATGATTGATGCTTTTCTTGTAAATCATTAACGTTTTGCACGCTGACATCGCCTACAATCATTGCTGTTGGTGCCATATAACCTTTTATGTTTGGTACGCGGTAAAACCCAGATCAACTTTCAAATTGCAAAGTATGTTCAATAAATAACACTGATCCTAGAATGACACCAAAATCATCTCCAGTCCCTTTAAAATTGTACTACTCCAGGAACTCTGTATTTCAGCTCCTCACCAGAGCGGGCACAACAGCGGAGTGATACATGCTGGTATATACTACACCCCAGGCTCCCTGAAGGCCAAACTCTGTGTGCAGGGCCTAGATCTCCTGTACGAATACTGCGATCAGAATAATGTCCCGTACAAAAAATGCGGAAAGGTAATGTGGTCAGCTGTATACAATGAAATTTAGAGTCTGAAATTTTGTTTTGAAGTGTAAAGAAAAGAACGGTAAAACCCTCCTAACAAAGTTCAGGCAAACATAATACTAAATAGATATGCAGAGAAATTTGTTTATGGCAACGTTGAATGCGAAGTTTTCATAATTTTATTTGCTCTAATTTTTAAATCAGTGGTGCTTTCATCGATAGCGTTGACAAAATTATGTGCCTTTTTTTAAGTCCTATATGATTTTGTTATTAAGATACATAGTCGGCTATAACCGGTACATTTAATTTATATTTTACATTAGAAAATATAATTTGTATTACCTTTGTAGATATAAAACTCCCATCTGTGTCTACATGATGGTAGCAATATAAAGTTGAGCATTGAGCAGACACTGTTTATTGTTTAGTGTCTGTGTTGGTTATAGAATGCCCTAATTTACTTTCCCAGCTGATGAATGATGGGTGTTCCCTACTTGTTATTGCAGTTGATTGTGGCGACCAATCCTGACGAGGTGCCGAGATTAGATAATTTATATAAGAGAGGGCTGGAGAACAATGTTAGAGATCTCCGCGTTATAGGAGCAGATGAAATTAAAGAAATAGAACCAAATTGTGTTGTAAGTGGGTTTTGATTATTTTTTTGTAACATTCAAGTTTTACATTCAAGTCTTCCCTTGAATGATCTTTCAGTAAGGCTTTAACATTAGAGACCCAGAGACTTAATAATAGAATGACTACTTATATTAAGGAAAAATGCATAAAGGGACACATCAGGTTTTCTGTAAAGGAACCTACAATATTAAAAATGTTCAAATTCATGATAACATGTCTTATTATATATCTATCAATAATATATACATAGTACCTTCATTTTCTTACAATGGAATACAACAACCTGTATCACACTACAGGTTATCACTATGCTACTAAAAATAGAATTAGTATCACTATCTTACTGAAAATAGAACAGCGGTTTTTCCAATGATTCAAGCAAGTTTTACTCCACTATGCGCGAGAACGTCAAGACGATGTTACGTCATACAAACAAAACAAGTAGATCAGACCAATGAACACCAACACCTTAAAACTACATACATTTTCCCGCTGCACTTTATCCAGAAATAATATGCTTTATTGAATGTGTATGCAATAGCAATGCAAATATTTCTATGTTAATGATGTGTAAGAGGTATATAATAAAAGGATCATTACTAGAGTAACGTGTTCTGGAAGTTTGTATCACCGCTCGTAGGTAAATGCCAGATCAGGATCACACTCGAGGCTCCACCTCTCTTGTGATCCTTGATCTGGCATTTACCTACTCGAGGTGATACAAACTTCCAGAACACGTTACTCTAGTAATACTCCTATTATATCAATCAACAGATGAATGAATGAATGGTGTTTTACGGCACGTCAACACATAAATAGGTCATAATGTGCGCACAAACTGATGAATGATGATAAAATGAAGGATTAATTAAAAATTAATGTAAATATATAAAGATATAACTATTTACAAGTATGGGATGATATGGTAGTAATATAAACTATATATGTAAATCAACAAATGTCCGAAAACAGGTATATAAAGAAGTAAATATATACAAGAACATATTATAATGATTTATATAGTCTGACTTCTTTCAGGAAATCTAAAACTAGATTAAAATCTATAGTATTAAATAACTCGGTCATAGTATTAACATTGTAGTACCTTTGACGCATAGGATCAAAGTCTACACATTCCAGCAATATGTGTTTGACCGTTAACGTTGCAAAGCAGGGTATATATTCTGGTAATTGCTCACCTTGTAATAAATATGAATGAGTATAACGTGTATGCCCTATTCTGCACCGGGCTAGGACAACTTCCTACTCGAGAACGCCCGCCATTCTCCGAGTAACGGTTTAATTGAATGGAGTTTATTGTTAACTGACAAATCCCAAGCCGTTTGCCAAGAGTTACGAATATATGTGTTAATACAACTTTTAAAATCAGTATAAGGTAATTTGGTATTATATATATGTAAATCTAATGCTGCCTTAGCAGCACTATCAGCTCTATCATTACCACGTATTCCAGATGATGTTAGCAGTTTGTTGTTTAGATCTAACATTTGACAAAACCATAGATTTTGAATGAAGTCAGGCGTAAACCCTGCCGAATAACCTGGGATAGCACATATTTCTGAGC
The DNA here is from genome assembly GCA_037043455.1 of Cyrtodaria siliqua. NCBI lineage: Eukaryota > Metazoa > Mollusca > Bivalvia > Adapedonta > Hiatellidae > Cyrtodaria > Cyrtodaria siliqua. The sequence goes on from JAWPHD010002984.1 coordinate 121,465, forward strand.
GGAATGAATTTCCTTGTAAATCAGGCGTCATTTTGTTAGCCTACTCCCTATGTTTTGGCTTTTTAGAACAGAAAATATCATTATTTGTCAATTGTAAGTCAGACCCACAGACCTCGAAAGTCTGATGTACCCCCTTTAATTAATATAAGTAATTTATACAATGATTTCTAAAATATATATAAGCTTTACTTATGGCTTATTTTTTGATTGTTCTAAACATATTTTATTTCTCATTATTTTACAGCATGATATATGTACACAATAGAAGAAGAGGGATTAGAACAAAGTCAAATAATTTCCATGTTCTTCTCCTAAGTATAACATAATTGTCACAATTCTTGGCAAAATAAATAGCAGTTATTCGATACGTTTACAATATAATGCGTGCATAAAAAAAAAAGAATAAACTATATTTGCTTAATATAGTAAAATATCTTTTATAGATAAATTGATATTATAGTAATGCTAAGCAAACTTAATATAATGAAAAAGCAGTTAGATATAATAGAAAATATTAATTAAAACAAACAGAAGTAACACAATTAATAGAACATATCTTAAACATTTGCCATTCAAATAGGAAAAAGCAATAAATGAAGTGATTCACATATTAAAGGGGTTTATTGCACTATTTTCAAACACAATTTATTTAAAAGGGCTCTGAAAAACTTGAAAAAAGCTGAAAGAATTATCAAAGTGTCATAAAAAATAAAGGAGATAAGGCCGATTGAAAATTTTCAAAGAACATAAATGGAGGCGGCCATCTTGGATCAATGACGTAATCGCGCCTTTTTACCATATATGGCATATTGACAAAATACATTTTAAAGCAAAGAAAACCACTGCAAATGAAAAATAAGCACTGCTTATAGGTCATATCTCTTGTTTTTCATGGCATTTTGATCATTCTTTCAGCTTTTTTCAAGTTTTTCAGAGCCCTTTAAACTAAATCTTGTTTGAAAATAGTGCATCAACCCCTTTAAATAAAACTTGATTTGGATCTTTGTTTTATTTTTTATTGATAAGTATTTTTACAGTGCACTGTTCTCTAAAGACCTATAAAAGAATCAGTTTTTAAAATCTTTATTTTATTTTATTTGTTCAGGGTCTGAAGGCTGTTCACTCTCCACACACGGGTATAATTGACTATGGGGAGGTCACAAGGTCATACGGCAGATTCTTTGAGGAGAAAGGAGGCAGAGTGTTCACTGACTTTTCAGTGTCTGGTTTCTCTATTCGCCCAGAGGGTCCGTCAGGGGGTGTAGACAGCAACAAGTATCCCATCACTGTAACTGGGAACCCAAGTCAGGTAATTTGTTGATTTTATATGTATAAACAACATTTTATTTAGCTTAACCCATCTGGCAATAACTTGCTTTTAACAACTTCTTCTCAAAAACTGCTTGGTAAATATGTATGACAAGAGTTACGGCCCTTTTTTCTTCAAATGTTCCACATTCCCCCTTCTAAAATTGATATTCCCGGGCAAAGAATAGAGTCACTGCATATCCCGTTAGAGGCTAGGCAGAAGGGTAGAACCCCACCTCCCAAATTCATGTTCATGTTATCATTTTTTATTCATGCTCATTAAAGGTCTTCATCACCCCTGCATTGTTTCAGGTGCCATCTCGCTCAAATCACTAGAGCAGTGGCAGAAAAAAAATAAAATGTGGCTCCAGCGTAAATGGAGTGTCTACGGTAGAATTTGCAGCAACTCTGCAGTTCTGCAGGTGAGAAGGTTCTAGGCCCGTTCTCCATATTTTATCTCATTTAAATGGAGGATGAGCATGGCATGTTCATTAAAACCAAATTGTTGGTGTGTCTTAAAACCAAATTGTTGGTGTGTCTTAAAACCAAATTCAACTCTAAAATTAATATGTAATTCCAAAATCAGATACTCCATTAGGGAAAACAGTATTTAGCATCAGAACAAGTTCCATTTTCTGACTGATGTTTCTTCTTTTCCAGAACCAGCTACTACAATGTAGATACGTGTTGACTTGTTGTGGTCTGCAGTCAGATCGTATAGCGGAACTGTCCGGATGTGACCGGGAGCCGAGGATTGTGCCATTCAGGGGAGATTATTTGCTACTCAAGCCAGAGAAGAATAACATGGTGAACGGAAATATATATCCGGTAAGTAAGTTATGGTAGAGAGAGGCGAGATGAAGGATGAAGTTTCCCATGCATCTGCCGGAGAGTGAGTCTTATCCACTAAGCTACCAAGGCTGCAAGGATAAAGCATTACTTGTTATACCCCGGTTTTCACAAAGTGAAGTGGGGGCTATATAGGAACCACGTTGTCCGTAGCGTCCCATAAAGCCCCGTAACACGTTTTTGTCCTGTTGCATCACGTTTTGAATGGGTTGTTCCCAAACTTCATATACACATAACAACAGATGTCCCTCTGCATCATCCATTGTCTAATTTATTACAGAATTATGGCCCTTTGGTTGACTTAGAATTTAAGCGGGGTATTCATCACATTCAGTGATAGTTCTAGTTAAATGTTGTTGCTAGCTCTGTGATATATATATACTGCAGCAGAGTTAAAACCGTAATGCAATGGAGTGTTTGTCTGTCGATCAGCAGATGTTTTAAAGATAATAGCGTCGAGTTTGATGAAAATTCCTGTCAAATACCAGTACAATGACCAATTTTAGAACTCATTGCACTATTTTCTTACATTAATAATAATACAGGTGTATGTGTATAGTGTGAGAACCTCTTATTCCACTGCAGGTACCCAACCCCGCCCTGCCGTTCCTTGGTGTTCACTTCACCCCACGTATGGATGGTAGCGTCTGGCTGGGACCATCTGCCGTCCTTGCATTCAAGAGGGAGGGATATAACCTGTTCGATTTTAACCTTCGAGACACCATAGATGCCCTCAGGCACAGGTACGCTGGAGTGAATGTAAAATTAAATGCTTTGACAAAAAAAAGGTTTTTATGGCTTTTATTTGCTTCTTTGTGTTTATATCAAATTTGAAAACATGCGACCAGATATGTTTGGTATGCGACCACATATACTTGGTATGCAACCAGATATGTTTGGTATGTGACCAGGTATGTTTTGTATATGACCAGGTATGTTTGATATGCGACCAGATATGTTTGGTATGTGACCAGATAAGTTTGGTATGCGACCAGATAAGTTTGGTATGCAGCCAGATATGTTTCATATGTGACCAGGTAAGTTTGATATGTGGACCAGATATGTTTGGTATGCAACCATATATGTTTGGTATGCAACCAGGTATGTTTGGTGTGCGACCAGATATGTTTGGTATGCGACCAGATAAGTTTGGTATGCGACCAGCTATGTTTGGTATGCGACCAGCTATGTTTGGTATGCGACAATATGTTTGGTATGTGACCAGATAAGTTTGGTGTGCGACCAGATCAGTTTGGTATGCAGCCAGATATGTTTGGTATGTGATAAGGTATGTTTGGTATGCAACCAAATATGTTTGGTATGCAACCAGATATGTTTGGTATGTGACAAGGTATGTTTGGTATGTGACCAGGTATGTTTGGAATGTGACCAAGTATGTTCGGTATGCTACCAGGTATGTGCAGTATGCAACCAGGTATGTTTGGTATGCGACCAGGTATATTTGGTATGTGACCAGATATGTTTGGTATGCGACCAGATATGTTTGGTATGCGACCAGATAGTGGTTTCTTTCCGTGTAAAGCACATTCCTTACAATACCTTTCAACTTTTTACTGAGTGGGTTCTGGGTAAACGAGCAAGTCATGTGACTGCTACCTGTGGGTAATACAAGTAGGAAGGATCTCTGATTTGCACATACCTCTTCTGTATCCCCTTTTTCTCTCTGAAAGAAACTCCTCATCTACCATATTTCCCCTGATAGTAACGCCCGGGTTTTACGCAAGATTTCAAGGGGGTGCTCTTCTAAAATGTTAAAAAAAAATATTTTTTTGTTTTTTGGGGGCAGATTTTAGATACAAAATATCTTCTGTTCTGTTAGGGGAGTACACGCTTATTATGGGAAATAAGGTAACCTTAATAATGAGCAGTTAAAGGGAACACACGGTAATCTTGAAGTATTTACCAAGCATTACACCACAATGTATTAATCCATTATTACAGTGCTTGCGGTAGTAGCGGATCATCGGTAGTAGCCGATTTTATGAAATTTTCCATATTTGAAGATTGATCATATAAGCATACAACTATACATTAGCGCAAAGATTCGGCACAGATTTCCTTGAGTAATTACCCACTTAGTGTAGCACCTATCAAGAAAAGTGATCCGTTACTGCCTGAAGGATGTGTTTTTTTTAAATGAAAAAACAATAGAGTTGAAATAAAAAATGAACAGATGTTTTTTTTAATACACTTTGGTGTAAAATGCTCAGGCCTGATCATCAAAAGGTTCATGATTTGGAGTTTTAAACTTTTAGGGACATTGATTCCGTAAACAGGCAAAATAGCAGATTTTCAACAGTTAACTAACACAAGTATAAGGCATAGTTAATAATGATTTTGGTTAGCATATTGCTGAGAGAGCAGAATCTAGTAAGAAACGGTCTTGAAAGTTTTCTTTAGTTTTAAATTTACTCTTTTAACCATAGTGATCCTTTACTACCCAATGCACTGTATTTGACTTCAAACCTGCTTGCATACAATTATATAAAAGGAAATCCAATTTGAAGTTTTTAATTGTTCTTCGTTATTCTACCTCAGGTTTAAGGACGGTACATCAGGCTTTTCATTGGGAGTGTAGAGGTCCAACATTAAGTTGTTGAATAACAATATTTTCTATTCTAAAGGACCAAATCATAATGAATAAGCCTTAAAATGATTTCTTCATTTATACAAGCAATTCATTCTGCACAGTAAATTGTGCTATCCTGCATTATGCACCAGGTTTGATTTAAAGGGAATGTATCCATTCAGCCAAAAAATCTTTGTTCTTGAGAGATCTGAGAAACTTGGTAAAGGGTAAAAAGAATTCTCAAAGTCGGATGATAAATAAGTTATGGTCATTTGAAGCTTCTGTACGAATATATTTGGAAGCCACCATTTTGAGAGCTATGCCATCGTCATATGTGGAGGAATTTTATCAGTATGATAATTTACTGATACATGTATATAGAAAAGAAAGTACAGCAACTGTATGTCAGATATGTATACTTCGGGGTAATAATGCATTATATGACCAGTAAAGGATTTTTCATTCATTTGCAGTGATTTTCTTTGCTTTAAATGATATTGATCAGTATAACATATATGGTAGTTTAGAATTATGACGTCATAGTTTCAAAATGGCGGCTCCCATATCCATTTTAGAACAACCTTCATATGGTCATATCTTCTTTGTTAATCGTCCGTTTGTGATAATTCTTTCTCCTTTTTCCAAGTTTTTCAGAACTCTAAATAATCATGAATGTTTGCCTGTGTGGCTTCATTCCCTTACACCACTGAATGCCCAATTTCATTCAAATGTATGATTTCAAATTTTTAACATGAACAACACATGTTTTGATTGAGATGTCATTTTTGTGTCGTCTGCGTAGCATGACCATAACTTGAAAACTATTTGACCTATGTTCCTGAAACTTCCCACACATCTTCATCTTAACCCAAGGAATATTGTTAAATATGTCCAATAACTCTGATTTTCCTTTTGGCAGAGTTATACCCACTTTCATAAAACTTTAACCTGCAACCTAACCTAGCTAACTTGGTAAAACATTGACCCATGATCATGAAACTTTAAACAGTTCTTCCTTATCAATTATCCAATGCAGATTTATGCACCTTTCCAGAAACTTTAACAGTTTAAAAAGAAATCTGCTCCATAATGCATGAAGATTGCACCCCGTCTTCAAACTTTATAGTTAGATTGTACTTGCTGAAATAAGCACACGGCAGGCGACAAGTGTTTCATGGAACACCCTTCTAGTTTATATCATAATTGGAACATTTTTTAAATTTTTAGATACTTCTAGAAAAAGTCTGATGTACCTATATTGTAGGTGCAATAGAAGCAATATGAAGTATTATTCAAAAACAATTTTCTTTCAGCTATTCAAATAATTATAAATAATTGCGAATATGCATGCTATGTAGAAAAACTTAGTAACATTCTCTGATAAATTCTTTTTTAAAGGGGCCTTCGTAAGCTGGCACTGAAGCATTTTAGATATGGCACAGGGGAGATGTGGCGAGCTATCCTCATATCAGCACAAGTGAAAGCGCTCCGGAAATTCGTACCAACCTTGAAAAGAGCAGATGTAATCAGGTAAGATAACATCAGAGGGGTGTGAGAGTGAGAACCAAGAACTAGGAGACAAAGAAGAGAAAAGAGAATTGAAAAATATAAAAAAGAATTCCTTACTTGTCGTTACTCGTACAATTGTTGCAAGTGTTCATGTTGAAAAGATAGTTCTCGAGTTTTGATTAGTTAATGTGCTATAGACATGAGCCAGTGTCAATGTCACTCTTTTGGGAATGGTACCATTCAATTGGGAAAATTCGCGTTATTTGACTTACATTGGGAATTTTTTACTATCAAACAAAAGCAATAAATATGCGTAAATACTTTGCGAACACATTACCATGTGTACATTCTCTTGTAGTATTTCATTACCCTCACATAAAAGAAAATATTTTATCCCTTCTGTTCAAAGTTTCACTCTCTGTAAATATGTAAAAAAATATATATATATTGGATTGGGAATATTTTAACTCCCAATTGATTGGAAAAAAACCCATATTTTTTGTCATTGGGAATGGTACCGTTTTTATATAAGGAAAAAAAAAAAAATTCTCCCTGAGTGCCCCTAAACTATAAATACAAAAACAAAATGGTGGCAATTATTGCTCAACAAATTTGTTGTGAGAACCTCTGATTACCGTATCTTGGCATATCTTTGAGTGTATTTTAAGGCTGACATAATTGAAAGTGAAGTGAAGTTTTAATCAATATAACGACAATGTTCCATTGAATTACAATTTTTTAAAAATCTAAAATGGATAACTTCTATAAACGTTTATTGACATCTGAATTTAAGTTTTGCGACGTCACTTATATAATGAAATTAAAAGGGATGCAACGGGAATATTCGATAAATGAAAAACGTGTTCAGTGCTGTTTCTTTCACATTTATAGGCTCACATTCTCTGCCTGGAAATTCTCAAGGTTCTAATAGGTTATTTAAGCATAGCATAGAAGTGTCGCTGGGCTTATCTATCCAAAACAAACATGCTGCGGTGCCTAAAAGTGACAGCTTTCTTAAAAGCAAAGCCCCCATATTTATAAAATAAAAGAAAAGATTAAAATATCATGGGATTTAATCAAACTAAATCTCGAACTACCTTGGCCAATTTGCATATTAAAATTTGTTGTACAAACAAACCAATCAGCAGTAATTAGCCAACTGTTTTATAGTTTTTGACAACCGTTCCCATGCACTTGAGTCATCTCTTGCATATGAAAGTAGGCTGACGAAGATATGTTAAAGTCAAGTTGACGTTAAAGTTGATGTTTAGTCGATGTTTAGTTGATGTTAAGTTGGTGTAAACCTATTTATTTTAAATAGATTGTAACGCAAGTTCTCTGAACTTCTTTTAATCACTCTCAATGTCTTCCTGGGTAGAACCAATTCTAAGCAAATGCAGATAAATGTCTTGGTCAGGAACACAACACATATGGTCATGGCGGGGATCGAACCCATAACTTTTCAATCCTGGGTCCAATGCTCTACCACTAGACCACAGTGCTGCACTGTAAAGTTATCCATGTTAAGGATGTTAAGTTGATGTTAAGTAAGCGTTAAATTGGCGTTAAAGTTAATCTTGACATTCAGTATATGTTTAGTCAATGTTAATGTGTTGTTTACTTGTAAATTTTGTTTCTGTTACCATCAGAGGACCAGCTGGGGTGAGAGCACAGGCCTTGGGCATGGACGGATCACTCGTTGACGACTTTGTGTTTGACACGGGTGACGGTGAACTGGGCAGTAGAGTCCTGCACATCCGCAACTCTCCTTCGCCGGGCGCCACATCATCACTGGCCATAGCCAAGATGGTCTCCGATAAAGTGGACAGCACATTTAAGTTGTAGCTAACAACATTTAGGACTGTCTATTAAGGCCACAAAAAATTAATTACCTGGTTCTCAGGCCACTTTTTCTGAGAAGAGATGCGGGCGGGCGCATTTTTTTTTACAATTTTACAGTGGTCAACAGACACGCGGGCGATTGTTTTTTTATCCAAACTTTTAATTCCAATACATGTATTGATGCAAAATATCTCGAAATATATGTGCAATAACCAGTTGGATCAGCTCATCTCTATTGTCGATCATTACCTTTATCATTTCTTCCCGATTTATGCTTCTTTCAATCACAATAAGTCCGTATATTTGTATTAGATCACGCATGAACTATTGCATGCTGTTGTGAGACTTTGTCGATTAGATGCTTGAATAAATCGCCTGTTCTGTAGCACCTACTAGTTCAAGCGTCTGACTCCTAGATTGGTACCCGTACACGACTGCAACACTCACAAGCTAGCGAGCAGAGCGGCAGATAGTCGGCCGCGCACCAGTCTACCCACAAAGGGATTCCCCTGAGGTAGTTGCATGTAAAAGTCGGAACGAACTTGGATGCGGAACCTTTTTTTTTCGAAATTTTGGTAGCGCATTTCCAATTTTTATTTTATTACTTTTGAGATAAAATCGGCAATGCGGCACCAAAAAAGACATGCGGGCGGGCCTGAGAACCAGGTAATTAATTTTTTATGGCCTAACTCATTTTAGAATTATTTTATATTTAGAATTTTGTGATTCTTGATTTCAAGAAACTCATAACTGCGTGTGGAGTAGAAAATCAATCAGTTCTAAGAACTGATTGAGTCTCTCCACTTTTGCTTAATTACACCAATCGGAATGCTTCATTCATATTAAAAATCAATTAAAAAATAATTGCGTCTATCACTTTCTGGTATTATGACATCACTTTCTAGTATTGTGATGTCACATATTTTTCTCTCAGCCAGTTCTTAAAACATACATATATTTCTGCAAAAAAAGAGATTTAGACTGTTTGCATCTCTCAAAGTGTAACATGTTTGTATCTCTCACTGTGTAATGAGTTTCTTGAAACCAAGAATCACACATTTCTAAATATAAAATATTTCTCAAATGTTTAAGTGAAATCAAAACAAGCGGAAACTGGGTATACCTGTATCTAGAGAATTTATAACCAGTTACCATATACTGTATTAAGTGATGGTACTCCGTACTCCGTAGGTGCGGGGCTAATCAACCCTGAGGTCCTCTTGTAAAAATTTGAATGATGATTTTAATGATGACTGATTAATACATCTACTTACATTCTTAATGAATGAATGGAAATTTTAATTTGAACCAAATAATTGGTAGGTTGGAGTTAAAACATTTTTTTTTAAATATGTGCTCATTTACTTATTAATTAATGTAATTTCAGTTTGATTACTAAGTAATTAGTGAGTTACAAAAATGAGAATATAATTAAATATGTTCTCATTTGTTTAATTAATGGATGCAAAATAGAAATTTGATTCACCAAATACTTGGTAAATTGGAAAAATGAGAAATAAATTTCGATATGTGCAAATTTGCATTTTGCATCAACACAATTCAGTTTTGATGTTCAGTGATAGTTATTTATACATAGAGTTTTAGATGTGTGTATCTGGAGAAGATAAAAACTTACAAATTTAGCAATATTTCTGTATTTATTTAAGATGTATTTCATAATTGGTTAATTAATCAAAATGTTTAACTGGATTTAATCATGTTCGGGAGAAATTGTATGCAAATAACATTGTTGCAGGCAGTTGTAGTTTTTATATGCTTTTGATATTTTATTTAAATAAAACTGTAGAATTCCAAAACTATCTTATCTGTGATATATGCCGCAGAAATAACTGTTGTTTACAGCACTTAAACTTGTTTACTTTTTCTGACTTCAACCCGGTTTGTCATTAAACATATTAGATAATTTTTAATAAAAGAAATATAGTAAATTTTAGCTCTACTGTTTGAAGATCAACTGAGCTAATGAAATGGCACGTTGGATGTCATCAGTAGTCTGTCTGTAAGTTTGTCTGGTTTTTGTGTGATCTCTGCTCTGTCATCAGTAGTCTGTCTGTAAGTTTGTCTGGTTTTTGTGTGATCTCTGCTCTGTCATCAGTAGTCGGTCTGTAATTTTGTCTGGTTTTTGTGTGATCTCTGTTCTTCAAAAACTACTTGACGGCATTAAAAGAAACTTCACAGGAACATATTTTTCAGTCGTGTTAGTTAAATGCGATTTAACGTCCTGCAAGTCCAAGATGGCCACTGAGGCGAGGCTGAAAATGGACTGAACATGTTTGTGATAGTGGTCATATTCTTACAGTAAGCATTTCAGGTTACTATGAATTAACATGTATTAACACTTTGTGGAAGGGAGACGTATTGTTTTTGTGCTGTCTGTCGTCTGGTGTCTGTTGTCTGTATGTCACAGACCTTGTCGGAACCAGTTCTCCTGAACCCATAGCCGGATTTCAATGAAACTTTGCAGGGATGATCAGTACCAAGCTTAGTTGTGCATGTCTTCGCCTTGTTCCTTTTGAATGATTTTTGGTGGAGTTATGGTCCTTTAAAGGTTTTAATACACAAACTAGTTCTCCTGATCCCCCGGTCAGATTTCAAAAAAACTTGGTAGAAATGATTATTGCCAAGCCTAGTTGCGCATATCTTCATTGTGTTTCAGTTTAATGATGTTTTGCAGATTTATGGCCTTTCCCCTGTGGGGGAGTCATCTGTTTTGACTATAAAAAAAAACTCTAGTTATATTTGTTTTTGCCTGTCAGATGGTAGGATCTTCATCAAACTGCAATTCTCTAGAAGCTTAAAAGCTAATTTTATATTTTAATATGGCCCCAGTTGGCGATGGGCTGAAGAAATAGCCAGCTGTCATTTCCAACAGGAGGTAGAATTCTCCGAATGGAAACCGGAAACTGAATACCATGGTTCTGAATTGAATGGGATCAGGAAAATGATAATCATTCCCAGTAATCATCTTCACCTCCATTATTGTCATGTTTGCTCTTCACCATTCACCATTCCCCATTCCAACCCGATATGACCTAAGCTGTTAAAAGGTTGTAAAACAACATTCATTCATTCATTATTTTTTAATGAAGTTGAAAACTAAATTATAAACTGTGCTACATAGTAATATTAGTAGAGGATCTGTTATTAATTTATTAAAACAAGTCGGAGAAAGTGATACGATGCAAGACTATACCAAGCGTCATATAAATTTTATTCAACGAGGTTAATAAATGCAATAGTAGATAGATACGACTGTGAGAAGTATTTATCATGTAACTCCAAAACACCAAATTCCATATAATTTACATGTGGTTCCCGGGGGCCCCTCGTTTGGTCACGGGGCAAAGAATAGGGCCACTGCAGATTCATGTTCATTTTATCATTTTTTGTTCATGTTCATTAAAGGTTTTCATCATGATCCCTGCATTGTTTCAGGTGCTATCTCGCTCGCATCAAAAGAGCAGTGGCAGAAAAACAATAACGTGGCTCCAGCGTTTCTACGATAGAATTTGCAGCAACTCTGCAGTTCAGGGTGAGAAGGTTCTAGGCCCATTTTCCATATTTTATCTTGATGTACATGGAAGATGAGCCTGGCATGTTCATGCCTGTTAGGCGCCATATAACCTTTTCATGTGTTGGTGCGCCTTTAAACCCCAATTCAATTCAATTTAACATTTATCAGTATAGCTGCCTATATACTGTTTTCGAATGAGTACATCGTATGTTAATTCCCTTTTCTCCATACTTCACTGAATAGCAGTACTGCTTAGTCAATATAATGTATACATCATTTTTTTAACACTTGAGAAAAATCTAAGAGGCAATTACAACTGCACGCCGAGCTGAACAGAAAAGACCAAGCAGTAATATGGCCTTCATTTGCATATTTATTACACTAGTGTATATTATTATATATCATAAAATATAAGCGTGTTTCATTGGTCTAGAAGGAGTCACGTGTGAGTAAATAGTTTTGACCATTCTCATTGGAAATATGTCAACCATTCAATAGTTCATCACGTGACCATGCAATAGTAAATTTAGCGTGCAATAGTACATCTTTGTCATTGACGCGCTTTTTTTAAAAAAGCAAAGCGTCACATGACCGTGCAATAGTCGATCTGTGTCTGTTAGTGAGGCAGCATCACGTGACCGTGTAATAGTCGATCTGTGTCAGTGATGCAGCGTCACGTGACCGTGCAATAGTCGATCCGTGTCAGTGACAGCAGCGTCATGTGACAATGCAATAGTTGATCTGTGTCAGTGACGGAGCGTCACGTGACCGTGCAATAGTCGATATGTGTCAGTGACGGAGCGTCACGTGACCGTACACTAGTGGATCTGTGTCAGTGACGCGCTTGTTTAAATGAACAAAGGAAGCAGATACATTGTTTACACGGATCACACTCCAAATTTTAATTTTATTAGTAAAAAAATCAGAACTGTTATGTTTTATGATATGTAACAAAACAACTATTTAATACCTTAGGAGTCAATCGATTAGAACTATTGATCCTCGGGAGTGACTACTGACCCTTGAAGAATACTATTGCACTCGGCATGCCGCCTCATCCAATAGTACCCTTCTCGGGTCAGCAGTCACTCCCTCTGATAAATAGTTCTAACATTGACTTCTAAGGGCTTAATAGTTGTATAATGATGTAATGATGTTTATGTCATGGCGGTATTACACTCTCACACCACAATGTGTTGTAAATTTAAAATTATGTCTATTAATTTTATGCTTGAAAGTTTAAAGTGTGCCTAGGTTTGAAAACATGTGTTGAGTTTATTAGTTTTAAACCTTTTTTTATCGCAATATTGGATGTGTTCGTTACGTTTTTGGATGTTATACATTAAAAAATTAAAATTGTATTATAATTTGTTGCAATTTAGATCAAAACTTTTGAAGTTGTTTGTGATTCAAATTGTAAAGGACGATGAATAGAAGACGACACTGTCATATGTATTTAGAACGGAATTGTGTTGTTGAATGTCAACCGTATTGTAATTTGGTATCTTTAACAGTCACGGAAATACGTGAGGGAATTCTGATGAAAAGAAAATTCTGGACAATGATTCGACTTTCATTTGCATATTTATTAAACTAGTGTTCTATTATATTTATATTCATGCCTTGATTACACTCCCACATCGCAAGTTATATGATAAAACCAATCACAAGTGTGCGTCCTTGGCATTTTTCTCTGACTGATGTAATTACATATTAACCCTTAACCCGTCCATTGTACACCCAGATAAGCCTGCGAGTAGGTGGACAAAGCTTAATGAAAATATCGGAACTAGAGCAAAAGAAAATCTAGTCTAGAAAATATATGCTCAGTGAAAGAGTTTGTATAAAAAATATATTATGTCTTTGAAAATATTAGTATAATATAATAGCATTGTTTTTAATATTTGTTTTCTTATGACAGAAAAAATGAGGATATTGTTCAAGATATTGAAATATATATGTTTGGGTATAAGATTATTTGTGTGATTTGATGAAAACTGAAAAGACTATAAATAACGATGGAAAAGGATGGTTTTGTATGTCTTCGGGTTACAATGTATTTGGAAGAATTTAACTGATCTCATTTTGGGTAATTTATTTATTTTATTAATGTTCTGGTGATTCAACTGCTGTTAGTTGTTAAAGGGGTTACATGCGGATTTTGAATGAGCCTGAAAATGATGACATTTATTCTGCATAGTAATACATGCTATCGTAGGTTACATACCAGAGCCGATTTAAGTATTAATGATATAAAGCCTGATTTCATTCAAAATCTATGGTGATATCAACCTGTTTGCATATTTACAAATGATTACTAAGAATTATTTGAACAGTTCAAAACAAATTGTTTTTGTTGATTATATTTCAGTAATGTAATTAAACCTATAACAAAGAAACATTTAAACACTTAAAATATTATTTCCTTTTTTTTAAAATTATTTACGCTAGGTTTAAAGTCAAAATGATACTGGAGTAATAATGAGAGGTGCTCTATTTGATGCTTTTGGTGGCATCATGATGTAATGGTTAGCATACCAGTTTAGTTGCCCGGGGATCGTGCATTCATTTCCAGCCAGGACCGAATTTGGGTTAATTATCAAAATATTCAACAAATATTTCCAGCCTTCTTTCTCCTCTCACCTCTGCGAGTTCAAATCCCAGTGGGAGCTTGACTTGTCAAGTGAAAAAGTGGTGATGCTTAAGGATAGCAGGAGGTATACAGTACCAGTTCTAGGCAGGAAAATGGGGTGATGCTTAAGGATAGCAGGAGGTATACAGTACCAGTTCTAGGCAGGAAAATGGGGTGATGCTTAAGGATAGCAGGACGTATACAGTACCAGTTCTAGGCAGGAAAATGGGGTGATGCTTAAGGATAGCAGGACGTATACAGTACCAGTTCTAGGCAGGAAAATGGGGTGGTCTGCCTCTACCACAAAAAAATCAACCTTCATAGATGTGTATGACTTAACATGTGCTGAAAAATGCATAAAACACCATTTAAACCTTCAGATAATATTTGTTTGTTTGTTTGTTTGTTTGAATGGTGTTTTAACTATTTTTCAGCACATTTTACAGGCCATGTAGGACAGTCAGTTTGTAGTGGTAGAGTTAGACATGAGGCTAAAAACCAAGGTCCCCACGTACAATAAATGCCCCACAGAATAGTTAACACTAATTGCCAACTTTTGGGATTCTTCCTTTGTTGATATGCCTTCGAAGTACAGACATTTTAATGCTTGATAAATACTCTAGATTGCCATTTGTCCCCTTAACACTTCCATTGTGTGGCTTTTAATTCTGGATATAACTACGGGATGAATTGGTTTGTTATAGATTATGTATTTTAATTCTGGATATAACTGAGATGAATTGGTTTGTTATAGATTATGTATTTTAAATCTGGATATAACTGCGGGATGAATTGGTTTGTTATAGATCATGTATTTTAATTCTGGATATAACTGCGGGATGAATTGGTTTGTTATAGATTATGTATTTTAATTCTGGATATAACTGCGGGATGAATTGGTTTGTTATAGATCATGTATTTTAATTCTGGATATAACTGCGGGATGAATTGGTTTGTTATAGATTATGTATTTTAATTCTGGATATAACTGAGATGAATTGGTTTGTTATAGATTATGTATTTTAATTCTGGATATAACTGCGGGATGAATTGGTTTGTTATAGATTATGTATTTTAAATCTGGATATAACTGCAGGATGAATTGGTTTGTTATAGATCATGTATTTTAATTCTGGATATAACTGCGGGATGAATTGGTTTGTTATAGATTATGTATTTTAAATCTGGATATAACTGAGATGAATTGGTTTGTTATAGATTATGTATTTTAAATCTGGATATAACTGCAGGATGAATTGGTTTGTTATAGATCATGTATTTTAATTCTGGATATAACTGCGGGATGAATTGGTTTGTTATAGATTATGTATTTTAAATCTGGATATAACTGCAGGATGAATTGGTTTGTTATAGATCATGTATTTTAATTCTGGATATAACTGCGGGATGAATTGGTTTGTTATAGATTATGTATTTTAAATCTGGATATAACTGAGATGAATTGGTTTGTTATAGATTATGTATTTTAATTCTGGATATAACTGAGATGAATTGGTTTGTTATAGATTATGTATTTTAATTCTGGATATAACTGAGATGAATTGGTTTGTTATAGATTATGTATTTTAATTCTGGATATAACTGAGATGAATTGGTTTGTTATAGATTATGTATTTTAATTCTGGATATAACTGCGGGATGAATTGGTTTGTTATAGATTATGTATTTTAAATCTGGATATAACTGCAGGATGAATTGGTTTGTTATAGATTATGTATTTTAAATCTGGATATAACTGCAGGATGAATTGGTTTGTTATAGATCATGTATTTTAATTCTGGATATAACTGCGGGATGAATTGGTTTGTTATAGATTATGTATTTTAAATCTGGATATAACTGAGATGAATTGGTTTGTTATAGATTATGTATTTTAATTCTGGATATAACTGAGATGAATTGGTTTGTTATAGATTATGTATTTTAATTCTGGATATAACTGAGATGAATTGGTTTGTTATAGATTATGTATTTTAATTCTGGATATAACTGCGGGATGAATTGGTTTGTTATAGATTATGTATTTTAATTCTGGATATAACTGCGGGATGAATTGGTTTGTTATAGATCATGTATTTTAAATCTGGATATAACTGCAGGATGAATTGGTTTGTTATAGATCATGTATTTTAATTCTGGATATAACTGCGGGATGAATTGGTTTGTTATAGATTATGTATTTTAAATCTGGATATAACTGCAGGATGAATTGGTTTGTTATAGATTATGTATTTTAATTCTGGATATAACTGAGATGAATTGGTTTGTTATAGATTATGTATTTTAATTCTGGATATAACTGCGGGATGAATTGGTTTGTTATAGATTATGTATTTTAATTCTGGATATAACTGCGGGATGAATTGGTTTGTTATAGATCATGTATTTTAAATCTGGATATAACTGCAGGATGAATTGGTTTGTTATAGATCATGTATTTTAATTCTGGATATAACTGCGGGATGAATTGGTTTGTTATAGATTATGTATTTTAAATCTGGATATAACTGCGGGATGAATTGGTTTGTTATAGATCATGTATTTTAATTCTGGATATAGCTGCGGGATGAATTGGTTTGTTATAGATTATGTATTTTAAATCTGGATATAACTGCGGGATGAATTGGTTTGTTATAGATCATGTATTTTAATTCTTGATATAACTGCGGGATGAATTGGTTTGTTATAGATCATGTATTTTAATTCTGGATATAACTGCGGGATGAATTGGTTTGTTATAGATTATGTATTTTAAATCTGGATATAACTGCGGGATGAATTGGTTTGTTATAGATTATGTATTTTAAATCTGGATATAACTGCGGGATGAATTGGTTTGTTATAGATTATGTATTTTAATTCTGGATATAACTGAGATGAATTGGTTTGTTATAGATTATGTATTTTAATTCTGGATATAACTGCGGGATGAATTGGTTTGTTATAGATTATGTATTTTAATTCTGGATATAACTGCGAGATGAATTGGTTTGTTATAGATTATGTATTTTAATTCTGGATATAACTGCGAGATGAATTGGTTTGTTATAGATTATGTATTTTAATTCTGGATATAACTGAGATGAATTGGTTTGTTATAGATTATGTATTTTAATTCTGGATATAACTGCGGGATGAATTGGTTTGTTATAGATTATGTATTTTAATTCTGGATATAACTGAGATGAATTGGTTTGTTATAGATTATGTATTTTAAATCTGGATATAACTGCAGGATGAATTGGTTTGTTATAGATCATGTATTTTAATTCTGGATATAACTGCGGGATGAATTGGTTTGTTATAGATTATGTATTTTAAATCTGGATATAACTGAGATGAATTGGTTTGTTATAGATTATGTATTTTAATTCTGGATATAACTGCGGGATGAATTGGTTTGTTATAGATTATGTATTTTAATTCTGGATATAACTGAGATGAATTGGTTTGTTATAGATTATGTATTTTAATTCTGGATATAACTGCGGGATGAATTGGTTTGTTATAGATTATGTATTTTAAATCTGGATATAACTGAGATGAATTGCTTTGTTATAGATTATGTATTTTAATTCTGGATATAACTGCGGGATGAATTGGTTTGTTATAGATTATGTATTTTAATTCTGGATATAACTGCGGGATGAATTGGTTTGTTATAGATTATGTATTTTAATTCTGGATATAACTGCGGGATGAATTGGTTTGTTATAGATTATGTATTTTAATTCTGGATATAACTGCGGGATGAATTGGTTTGTTATAGATTATGTATTTTAATTCTGGATATAACTGCAGGATGAATTGGTTTGTTATAGATTATGTATTTTAAATCTGGATATAACTGCGGGATGAATTGGTTTGTTATAGATTATGTATTTTAAATCTGGATATAACTGCGGGATGAATTGGTTTGTTATAGATCATGTATTTTAAATCTGGATATAACTGCGGGATGAATTGGTTTGTTATAGATCATGTATTTTAAATCTGGATATAACTGCGGGATGAATTGGTTTGTTATAGATTATGTATTTTAATTCTGGATAGAACTCCGGGATGAATTGGTTTGTTATAGATTATGTATTTTAATTCTGGATATAACTGCGGGATGAATTGGTTTGTTATAGATCATGTATTTTAATTCTGGATATAACTGCCGGATGAATTGCTTTGTTATAGATCATGTATTTTAATTCTGGATATAACTGCCGGATGAATTGCTTTGTTATAGATCATGTATTTTAAATCTGGATATAACTGCAGGATGAATTGGTTTGTTATAGATCATGTATTGTAAATCTGGATATAACTGTGAGATGAATTGGTTTGTTATAGATTGTTTTTTTAAATCTGGATATAACTGAGATGAATTGGTTTGTTATAGATTAAGTGTTGGCTTTAATTAGACTGTGATAATTAGTTTTAGAAATTAAAGAAGAAAGATATATTTCAAATTTTATATAGGCTTATCTTACTTTCATAAAAACTGTTAATGATTTTTGGGGAAATGTTATTGTGGTGAATATAAATGAATGATCTTCAATAAATTATAATGTATAATAATGACTGTAATTTTTATTCTTAATGCCCCCTGCCAATGAAGTTAGAGGAGAGGTCATATAGCGTTAGATTTGTCTGTCCCACTCGCACGTCCTGTATGTACCGGAAAAAATAGGTACTGGACAAAAATATTCACCACATGGAGGAGTGTTGGGTCAAGATCGTGGTGAAGGTCAAAGGGTAAACTTGTGTCCGGGACCTATTGTTGTATAAGTGGTCATTCTTTTGATCTTAAACAAAGAGAAAACGCCAGTGGTACAGTCCGTAGGAACGGACAGCAATCCATCTTATCCTTGCCTTTTACAAGTTAGTGTGGCTAATAACTTCCAAAGTATCAGTTCTACAACAATAAAACAATAAAACTGCAATATACTCAGCATGATCCAATAAATACACCTGAAAAAAGTCCAAAACTCCACAATCCATATTTTTTAAAATCGCCCAGATTCTTGCAGAGCAGTCTCACAGAAGTTATAGTTTACAATAGACTATGGTCAACAAGGACGAGTGAAAGCGTGTCTTGAAATCCTTCACATTCACAAGGATTTACCAGTTGATGTAGCGAGAGTAATAGACACATTTGCCATGATTAAATATAGAATTAAATATAGGTAATTTAACTGGATGGGGGAATCATTCTGTGTCTACGGCCTGATATAGTGACAGGAAATCGGAGCGTGCATGTAGCAGAGTGGGCACGCACAGCACCTGACCCACTTTATTCGCCTGATGGGGGTTTGGTGCTGTGTGACTGAATCCGATGTCGGCCACTGTGTTCCCGTCAGAGCATGAATCAACTGATGGCTACACCAAACTTCAACACCAAGATGACCCAACGTGACAGCGTATACAATGGAGAGGAGGGAAGATGTCGGACGTCAGCTGGTACATGTGGCACAGTGGTCCACCATGGCGGGTGTGGCACTAAAAGGGATCGTCACCACCTCAGTCCAATGTAGCGGATAGGATAGCAAATATCACCATTAGCGGAAATAGACCAGGCCCAGCGTGTCTTGAAATCCTTCACATTCACAAGGATTTACCAGTTGATGTAGCCAGAGTAATAGACACATTTGCCATGATTAAATATAGAATTAAATATAGGTAATTTAACTGGGTGGGGGAATCATTCTGTGTCTTCGGCCCGATATAGTGACAGGAAATCGGAGCGTGCATGTAGCAGCGAAAACTACACAGAGCGTCAGCGACAACCAACTACACACAGACAACGGAATCGACTACACGGCAGCACCAGATCAACTAACACAATGACACAGTCCAGACTCTGTTGTGCCCATCCCTTTAGACGTCCTATCAGGTTATCGGGTGGAGGGACTTTAAACCTTAGAACGAACAACACAAGTGGCAGCACTATAAAGTTGAGCATTATTCTGACTGCTACAAGTGGATACTCTCGTGATATAATGGAAAGATTGTTTAAAGCAGTGTTAAACGCTATAAATACAAACTCTTCACATAGACATGGTCAGGCTTGATAAATAGGGATTACAGATATTATAGGTGCGACATTTATTGTGTAAGATTTGTATAATATGATGTGATGTTATTATTGTGTTGGGCATTACCTCATGATATTGAACATATATGTGTGTGTATTGATTTGAGAAGTCCATAATCAAAATCAAGCCCTATGTTCACAACAAACTGGCATATTGACCTGTGAGGTCAAGGTCAGGAATAGTGACCTATGAGGTCAAGATCAGGCATATTAACCTATGAGGTCAAGGTCAGACCTATTGACCTATGTTTAGTATTGATGAGTTTATTTATTAGCCAGATTGAGGCAAATCCAGGCTCATGGTTTGGCGATTTCCATCTGTCCATCCGTTGACACGTGATTGAAGTTTTTGGTTAAATATTTTGTTTTTCCTCATTTCTCAAAAAGTAATTGTCCAAAGGCCAGGCGAGCTTACGCGATCACTTTTCGTCCGTCGTCCGTCTGTCTGTCTGTCAGCAATTTTATAAAATCGACATCTCCTCTAAAACCACTTGAAGGATTTTGATGAAACTTCATCACAATGTTACTTGGGAGGGCCCTCTCAGATTTGTGTTTTTCATGGCCGCCATTCATCCAAGATGGCCACCATGGCTAAAACTAGGTCAAATTTAAGAAAATTTCAAACAACATCTCCAAAACCACTTATTCCATTATTGTGAAATACCATAAATATGTTGCTTGGGTTGGCCTCTATCAAGTTTGTGTTTTTTGTTATCGTCGAATAATCAAAATGGCCGCCATGGCGACTCAACGTTTACATGGAGTTATATAGGAAAAGGCTAAAAATGATATCTTTTTTGAAACCGCTTGAAGGATTTTGATGAAACTTTATTACAATGTTTAGGATAGTCCCCCTCAGATTTGTGTTTTTCGCGGCCGGCAGTCATCCAAGATGGTCACCATGGCTAAAATTAGGTCAAATTTAAGGAAATTTCAAACGACATCTTCGAAATGGTCTTATTACATTCTTGTGAAATATCATAAACATGTTCCTTGGGTTGGCCTCTATCAAGTTTGTGTTTTTCGTTATCGTCGAATAATCAAAATGGCCGCCACAGCGACCCAAAGTTTACATAGAGTTATATAGGAAAACGTTAAAAATGACATCATCTCTGAAACCGCCTGAAGGATGAAACATAAATCACAATGATCTTTGGGATAGTTTCTCTCAGATTTGTGTTTTTTGCGGCTGCCCGTCATCCAAGATGGCCACCATGGCTAAAACTAGGTCAAATTTAAGGAAATTTCAAACGACATCTCCTCCAAAACGACTTATTCCATTCTTGTGAAATATCATATACATGTTCCTTGGGTAGGCCTCTATCAAGTTTGTGTTTTTCGTTATTGTCGAATAATCAAAATGGCCACCACGGCGACCCAAAGTTTACATAGAGTTATATAGGAAAAGGTTGAAAATGACATTTTCTCTGAAACCGCTTGAAAGATTTTGATGAAACTTAATCACCATGATATTTGGGATAGTCCCTCGCAGATTTGTGTTTTTCGCGGCCGCCAGTCATCCAAGATGGCCGCCATGTCTAAAACTAGGTAAAATTTAAGGAAATTTCGAACAACATGTCCTCCAAAAACACTTATTCCATTCTTGTGAAATATCATAAACATGTTCCTTGGGTTGGCCTCTATCAAGTTTGTGTTTTTCGTTATTATCGAATAATCAAAATGGCCACCACATCAACCAAAAGTTAACAGAGTTATATAGGAAAAGGGTAAAAATGACATCTTCTCTGAAACCGGTTGAAAGATTTTGATGAAACGTAATCACAATGATCTTTGGGACAGTCCTCCTCAGATTTATATTTTTCGTGGCAGTCAGTCATCCAAAATGGCCACCATGGCTAAAATCAGGTAAAATTTAAAGAGATTTCAAACGACATCTCCTCCGAAACCACTTAATCCATTCCAGTGAAATATCATATACATGTTCCTTGTGTTGGCCTCTATCAAATTTGTGTTTTTTGTTATCGTCGAATAATCAAAATGACTGCCACGACGACCCAAAGCTTACATATAGTTATACAGGAAAAGGCTAAAATTGACATCTTCTCTGAAACCTCTTGAAGGAACTTGTTGAAACGTTATCACACTGATCTTTGGGATAGTGCGCTTCAGATTTATGTTTTTTGCAGACGCCAGTTGTCCAAGATGGTCACCATGGCTAAAACTAAGTCAAATTTAAGGAAATTTCAAACGACATCTCCAAAACCACTTAATCCATTCCAGTAAAATATCATATACATGTTCTTTGGGTTGGCCTCTATCAAATTTGTGTTTTTCGTTATCCTCGAATAATCAAAATGGTTGCCATGGTGACCCAAGGTTTACATAGTTATATAGGAAAAGGTTAAATATGAAATCTTCTCTGAAACCTTATGATTTTGTTGAAACTTTATCACAATGGTTGGCGTCTATTAAGTTTGTTTTTTGTTTTCTTGCAATAATCAAAATGGCCACCGTGGCGACCCAAAGTTTATATAGGAAAAGGCTAAATATGACATCTTTACACAGTAGAGCGTCTACAGGCCCTCTTGGGCCTCTTGGTTTACATGCCACAAATTGAAATATAACATACAAGACAAGAATCGGCAGAGTGTAAAATGGACGAACACAGATGGATCAAGAACAAACGGAAGAATTTATCAGTTTGTGAACATCTTTATTTAATTTATTAATTTGTAGATATGGCAGCATCTAGTACTGATTAAAGGACTTAAAATACTTATAATATATATTAACAAACCTAAAAATGTACAGTCAACATGTATACTTTAAACATGTACCCAGCATACCTGCATACATAACTATAACATGTACACATCCTGCAAGCGTAAAATCGTTTTTCTAAAATAATTTACATACTGAATCTTAAACTTAATACTGCAGCATATGTTTACATACTGCAGTATACATTTACATACTGCAGCATACATTTAAAATACTCTTGCATGTATTTTAATAGTGCAACATGCATTTACATACTGCAGCATAATCACACATTTACATACTGCAGCATACATTTATATACTGCAGTATATGTTTACATACTTCAGCATACATCACACAATTACATACTGCAGCATACATTCATCACATACATTTATAAGAGTTCGAAGTTTTGTCAGAAGCATCATGATTATACATAAATAGATTGGACAACTTTCCACCCTCAGGGAGAACCTTCTAGAAGAAAGTGTTTTTTTAACGATTAAAAATTGGATGGGGTTAAAAAAATAATTTACATTTTCGTTAACATACGTCAAATAACTTCTAATTCCTGTGACAATACACTACTACAAAGTGATCTCTATGTGTCCTGTAAATCATCCAGGCCACATAGCTACAAAACTAATAAATGCGTACACCCTTAAACATCCATGTAATAAGTAACAAATGCTATCAAAATACATTCTCAACTTCAGTCATGTCAGTCGCACAACATTTAGTAATGCATTTCACTTATTTCAGTCATACAATATTAAGTAATATATTTCACCTAACATACATTTACACAAAATCAAACTGAATTCCATTTTCGAGATTTCTCATAATAAATACGTTAAGTCCGTATTGGATGCCTGACCAATATAACTACAACACAATTTTATCCAGTAGAAATTTCACTGCTTAACCATGTACATATTTATGTAACAAACAATATTGTAAATCAACGAAACATGTCAAAATTGTCTTTTTGTAACAAAAATCACAGACATATAAATAGCTATCAACATTACAACATTTTAAGCATGATATTATTTACAATTTAAAAATCAGTATGTACACTACATACAATGTACACTACATACAATGAACACTATATACAATGAGACTGCTACACAACATTGTTTGGGAGGAAATGTTTCAGCCAAAGGTTTTTAAGGATTTACATATACAACTTAAACAACTCTACAATACTTATGGAGATTATTTAACTGTTGGGATTATTATATGAAATCCTTCACGAGATGGTCGACATGTTGTTCTTTTCACGAATGAGCGTATGCGAGAGAGTGAAAAACAGAACACGACTACCATCGAGTGAAGGATTTCCCTATAATCGATCCCAGCAGTTAAATAATCTATTTATTGAATTGAATTGAATTAGGGTTTTAAGGCGCACCAACACATGAAAAGGTTATATGGCGCCTAGCAGGCATGAACATGCCAGGCTCACCTTCCATGTACATCGAGATAAAATATGGAAAATGGGCCTAGAACCTTCCCACCCTGAACTGCAGAGTTGCTGCAAAAAAAAAAAATCTGTAGAAACTCCATTTACGCTGGAGCCACGTTATTGTTTTTCTGCCACTGCTCTTTTGATGCGAGCGAGATGGCACCTGAAACAATGCAGGGATCATGATGAAGACCTTTAATGAACATGAACAAAAAATGATAAAATGAACATGATTTGGGGGGATTCTACCCCTCTGCCTACCCCTCCAAAGGGATCTGCAGTGGCCCTATTCTTTGCCCCGTGACTAAACGGGGCCCCTGGCAACCACACGGGGCAATCTATTTATTACATCCTCAATCAGTTTATGTATCATTTTAACCTATATTATTCGCCTTATTGAACATTATCGACAGCATCACTTTATTGACGTCATAACTCACTGTCACAGTTATTTTTGTGTTCTGAGTCAGTTATTAATATTTAGTGATTATGAATATTCTTTCACTGAGAAATCCTGATCTTTCACCCACACAAACGTAATAAAAATTATTTATCATCGGAACTATAATTTTTAGTGGTAAAGGAAAATACTTGTTTTAAAAATTGGATGGGAAATAAATATTTTACAGACAAAATACTTGTTTTGATAATTTGTCTTTTATTAGAAAATTTCAAATAACTCCAGTAAACTTTAATATTTTGTTATAAAACTTTCAGAGTATCTTGATTTTAATTTAACAATGCCGCAGATATACTTGATCAAGAAACAACTTTCACATGTGAAATTTTAATTACTCAACCAATTTGAAAAGTAAAGTTTTTTATTTACCGCTTTTTTTATTTACCGCTAAAAATCCTATTTCACTGATATATGTGTCTTAACATGTCTGAAAAGTTCAAAAAATCTTTTGCAGAAGCAAGCGTCCCAAACAATAGTATGTTTACATTCATCATGATACATGACATAATCTGTTTTGTTTATCATAGACATCCTAAAATAACTAGTTACAATCAACCCCAACTTTTGTTTAAAGCCATCCCTTTTTAAATGTAGGTCAATGTTGTTTTTATATATAAAAGTGGTTATATATAAAAATACCTTTTTGTGAACATTTGATGAACTATTAGCGTAATCTACATTCAATGGCGTAGCTGCCTGTAGGCACTGTAGGCATGTGCCTACACCTTGTCCCCAGAAATAAAAAAAAATAAAAATGCCAAAAATGCGATAAAAACTGAGTGGGGTAGGGGTGGAGGAGTATGGTCAGCTCATACAAATTTTCACTCGTGGTCTTTTCAGAAAATAACTGTTTTCGCTCCCGGTCTTCCGGAACCAAACGCACCATGATTGTGCAAATTTCGAAAGATTTTCAGAAAGCAAGTATTCATATTAATAGATGTTATTTTGTTCTATTCCAATGTTTTTGTTGTGAAATCACAGATTAAAAAAGCTTGAAATAGCAGGTTAAAAACATATTGTTTGCTGCTTAAAATTCCGTCAGAATGCAGGATTTGCCTTCCTTCTGAAAAAAAATATCCGGGGGAGCATGCCCCCAGACCACCCTAGACCTTGTACCTACACACCGATTTAGGCACAGCTACGCCCCTGACATTATATTTTGATTTATTAGGTAGGCTTCCAGATATGTTAGATTAGAATGGGACAAGATTTTGGTGGAGAAAAACTGGAATAACACTTTAAGGGGATACAAATGAACTTGAGAGAAAAGACGGAGACACAAACGAAGTCTGCGAGAGTTTATGACGAGAAAAGTTGGGAGGGATTTTATGATGGGAAAAAAAGTGGATACAAATAATTCTGAAAGAATTCGTGGAATAAAAGGTATGAAATGAAGTCGGGGCGATTAAGATTAATTTTGGGAGTGGGGGTGAGGGGTTAAAAGAGTTATATGAGGTATTCTAGTTTTATGCAAACGTAATCTATTTACGGATGATTCTAGCTAAATGATCTCCGAATGGGAATAATTAGGAAATAATGCTAGCCGATTGTTGGAATGTTTCGTGTGCAGGACAATACATAATAACATGTATAACAATAGCTGTGCAGGGCAATACAGAATAACATGTATAACAATAGCTGTGCAGGACAATACAGAATACATGTATTACAATAGCTGTGCAGGGCAATACAGAATACATGTATAACAATAGCTGTGCAGGGCAATACAGAATAACATGTATAACAATAGCTGTGCAGGACAATACAGAATAACATGTATAACAATAGCTGTGCAGGGCAATACAGAATAACATGTATAACAATAGCTGTGCAGGACAATACAGAATAACATGTATAACAATAGCTGTGCAGGGCAATACAGAATAACATGTATAACAATAGCTGTGCAGGACAATACAGAATAACATGTATAACAATAGCTGTGCAGGACAATACAGAATAACATGTATAACAATAGCTGTGCAGGAATTGAATTGAATTGAATTGGGGTTTTAAGGCGCACCAACACATGAAAAGGTTATATGGCGCCTAAAATGTATGAACATGCCAGGCTCATCTTCCATGTACATCGAGATAAAATATGGAAAATGGGCCTAGAACCTTCTCACCCTGAACTGCAGAGTAGCTGTGCAGGAAAATACAGAATACAGACTAACATGTATTACAATAGCTGTGCAGGACAATACAGAATAACATGTATAGCAATAGCTGTGCAGGACAATACAGAATAACCAATAGCTGTGCAGGACAATACACAATAAAATGTATAACATTAGCTGTGCAGGACAAAATAGAATAACATATAACAATAGCTGTACAGAATAACATGTATAGCAATAGCTGTGCAGGACAATACAGAATAACATGTAGAACAATAGCTGTGCAGGACAATACAAAATAATGAGTTGAATTGAGTTTTACGGCGCAACAAAACAAAAAGGTTTTTTGGCGCCAACAGGAATGAACATTTTAGGCTCACTGTTCATTTACTTCTAGATAAAATTATGCAGAATGGGCCTAGAACCTTCTCACATGTAGAACTGCAGAGTTGCTGCAAATTCTATTGTAAACACTCCTAAACACTCCAGTTTTTCTGGAGCCACGATCATTGTTATCTGCCACCACTCAAGTAGCACCTGAAAGATACAGGGATCATGATGAAGAGTGTTAATGAACACGACAAAAATGAACATGGATTTGCGGGGATTTTACCCCTCTGCCTGTATAAGCATTGGTTCTATTATTTCCCTATTCCACACGGGGACATTCAATCAAAATGATATGTACACATTCTCATGAAATTTAGTTGTCCAGAAGCAGAAACGCCCAACATCATTCGATACATTATGACGTCAGCGCAACATGGAAAATATAAATACAAGACACACATTTCTTAAATATGAAACATGATATAAATATAAGGAATGAATCTGAATTTACAGAAAATCTTTTAACATACTAGATCAGCGTGCGAGCGAAGTGTCTGTAAACCTTGCAGGTAACTTAGCCAGCAATACACTGTAGTTCATACTCTCAAGAACGTTTTAAAATTGAACTGAACTGAATTGGGGTTTTACGGAGCACCAACACAATAAAGGTTATATGGCACCAAACAGGGATGAACATGCCAGGCTCATCCTTCATTTACAACTAGATAAAATATGGAGAATGGGCCTAGAACCGTCTATCATGCAGAGTTGATGCAAATTCTATTGTCGACACTCCATTTACGATGGAGCCACTTTTCCACATTTGCATATGTGGTGTCATGAAGAACTTGAATGAGCATGATAAAACAATGACAAAATGAACATGAAGTGGGGGTCCTACCCCTCTGCCTCTAGTGGGATTTGCAGTGGTTGTATTCTAACCCGGCAACCACACGGGGAAAGAACATTTAAAAAAAATCATTCCTTAGGTATATTATGCAACACACATAATACTGCTATTTTTCTTATCATAAAACAATACCATTTTACAAAACCCTACCACTGAATGAATACAGGATCAACTTAAAACATATACATCTATTTTGAGTGATATATACATGTAGGTAACAAACATGTAGGCTTTAATTAAAATTGATTTATACTAATAGGATCTTCTAACGTCCATTAGTATAAAACTTCGAATTTAAATCCATTTACATAAACATCGGTCATTTTAATGAAACAATTGAGTTGCATGTGCACAAGCTAGGAAATACCTCATAAGTAAAAATATTTAAAAAACAAGAGGTCAATGACCTTGAAGCTCTACTGATTGATTTTGTTTTCAGGAAGAAGTCGCTACAAACTTGTTTTTTGAAAATCTATTTTTAGCAGTGGCGGCCATCTTGAATTTCCGGCCGACCTGAAATTTTGCTAGGATCAATTAGACATCAAGAGCAATATTCCTGTGAAGTTTCATGAAAATCCGTCAAGTAGTTTCAGAGGAGTAGTCGCTACAAGTTTTCATTATATAACTCTATGTAAACAAAGATGGCCGCTGACAGCCATGTTTAACATTGAATCAAAATAATGTTCGACTCGGATAACCATCATGTCATGCTGATAATTTTAGAAAAAGTCCCATATCAATATCACTTATAGTTTTCAAGAAGTAGTCGCTACAAACTTATTTTTTTAAATCTATTTTTAGCTGTGGCGGCCATCTTGAATTTCTGGCCGATCTGAAATTTTGCAAGGATCAATTAGACATCAAGAGCAACATTCCTGTGAAGTTTCATGAAAATCCGTCAAGTAGTTTCAGACGAGTAGTCGCTACAAGTTTTCAATATATAACTCTATGTAAACAAAGATGGCCACTGGCAGCCATGTTTAACGTCGAATCAAAAAAATGTTCGACTCGGATAACCATCATGTCATGCTGATCATTTTAGAAAAAGTCCCATATCAATATCTCTTATAGTTTTCAAGAAGAAGTCGCTACAAACTTATTTTTTAAAAATCTATTTTTAGCCGTGGCAGCCATCTTGAATTTCCGGCCGACCTGAAATTTTGCTAGGATCAATTAGACATCAAGAGCAACATTCCTGTGAAGTTTCATGAAAATCCGTCAAGTAGTTTCAGAGGAGTAGTCGCTACAAGTTTTCATTATATAACTCTATGTAAACAAAGATGGCCGCTGGCAGCCATGTTTAACGTCGAATCAAAACGATTTTCGACAAGGACCAACATCATGTCATCCTGATCATTTTAGAAAAAGTCCCATATCAATATCTCTTATAGTTTTCAAGAAGTAGTCGCTACAAACTTATTTTTTAAAAATCTATTTTTAGCCGTGGCGGCCATCTTGAATTTCCGGCCGACCTGAAATTTTGCTAGGATCAATTAGACATCAAGAGCAACATTCCTGTGAAGTTTCATGAAAATCCGTCAAGTAGTTTCAGAGGAGTAGTCGCTACAAGTTTTCATTATATAACTCTATGTAAACAAAGATGGCCGCTGGCAGCCATGTTTAACGTCGAATCAAAACGATTTTCGACAAGGACCAACATCATGTCATGCTGATCATTTTAGAAAAAGTCCCATAGCAATATCCCTTAGTGTTTTCAAGAAGTAGTCGCTACAAACTTGTTTTTTAAAAACCTATTTTTAGATTTGGCGGCCATCTTGGATTTCACATCTACATGAATTTTTGCTTGGATCAACTAGACTTCATGGGCAACATTTCTGTAAAGTTTCATGAAAATCCATTTAGTAGTTTCAGAGGAGTAGTCGCTACAAAAAAAAAGTTAACGGACGGACGGACAGACGGACGGACGGACGGACGACGGACACCGCACCACGGCATAAGCTCTGCTGATCTCTGATCAGTAGAGCTAAAAAATTGTGTGTGCAGTAATGTTGGATACGGTTCAAATGTACCCATACAAAATTCATTACAGGAAAATGGAAAATATAAAATACATTTAAAATATGGGGACGTTAGTAGTTTAGTATATATTGATACAATATATGTTTATCAACTTAACATGAAAATAAACCCAAGCGTTCTTGCCCGTATATATTTAAGAGCCGATTGGAGATAAAATGATGAAAACGGGTTACTTACAAACTAAATTAAAGATGGCCTCTTTTATTTACATCCGTTTATATCATGTTACCTATACAGCCCTGACAGTAGTCGTATCTTATGCCATTTATTTAGATCAATACAAAAATAAAATAATTTTAATAACCAGAAGGGTGTTCCACGGAACACCTGTGCCGCTTCCGTGTGCTTAGTTATGAACTTGGTTAGGTTGCAGGTTAAAGTTTATGAAAAGGGGCATAACTCCAAAATGAAAGCCAGAGTTATTGGACATGTTTAAAAACATTCCTTGAGGTAAGATGAAGATGTGTGTGAAGTGTTATGAACATATGTCAAATACTTTTCAAGTTATGGCCAAGGTTAGGTTGCAGGTTAAAGTGTGACAGATGACAGACGACGATGATGGACAAAGGGATCCCTAAGTGTCTGCCATGCTATGCAGGCGACACAAAAAATGATAAATCGAGGAGGGCTCAATTCAGAACGTATCTTGTTCCTTATTTATACAGAGAATCTTACATTAGTACTCATTCATTATTGAATTTATTAAACGAGTTGGCAAAATGATATAATGCGAGGCTCTTGCTGAGCATTATATCATTTTTGCTAACGAGTTTAATAAATTCAATAATGAAGGAGAATGAATGTTCGATTCTATTTATAACATAACTCACATATCGACTTTTATTGCATTTTTGCCCATTTCGCTTCAACACGCAAAACCGACATAAACCGTGGGAACTGGATCATAGTCATTATCAAGTTTTTTTTGACAGTGCATACTAGGCTTATTTGCATACTACATGTATTATAACTAGTGGTATATAGAATGGTGTTATCCACTCCCACACCATAAGTTATGTGATAAATATAGTTACAATAGTTTCACAGACACCCATCCAAATGTCTACTCTCTCTCAATTTAACCCTTAACCCGCTACATATATATAATGGAGTGTTCTTTCTTTGAATTAAGACAATTTCATTTATGTGACAAAGGGATGTTTTGGGGAATATGACTGATCAGCAGCCAGACATTGTAAACCCTGATCAGCCTGCAAGTTACTCGCAGACTGATCTGGGTTTACTATTATAGGCGGGCTTAGCGGGTTAAGGGATAACAATAAATACATTTATTTTAGAAAAAGGTGTTTGAAGTAATTATATTTTATTGTGTTATGCCATTTCTTTAGATCAAAACAAAAATAAAATTTGAATGAAAAAATTATTAAATTATTCGAGGACTCAACACGAAACTATAATATCTATATATAGTAACAACAGTAATGCGTTCACCCATCAAACGTTTACTTGCTTTCTAACTTAACAAGTAATCTATTTATCTTAAAAATGTTACGAATGGATATTTGGTCTTAACTGGCAACAGCTGTTTAAAAATCTCATAAAACCATCTCAATATTCCATTGCATATATCCCTGACATGTTCAATAGGATTGTCTTTTTGCTTTACACCACAAGTTCAGGGGAGGTTACTACGTAAGACAGTCCTTATCAAACATAACACCAGTACAAGAATCATCCAGCACCACCACAAGTTCAGGGGAGGTTACTACGTAAGACAGTCCTTATCAAACATAACACCAGTACAAGAATCATCCAGCACCACCACAAGTTCAGGGGAGGCTACTATATAAGGAAGTTCTTACCAGACATAACACCAGTACAAAAATCATCCTGCACTACCCCAAGTTCAGAGGTTTGTTTGAATGGTATTTTACATAATTTTTAGCACATTTTAGGCCATATGACGGTCAATATTTTTGAGGCAGAGGTAACCATCCCATTTTTCCTACGTAAAACCAGTTCTATATACCTCCCAGCATCCGTAAGAATTGACACTTTCTAAGGGCTTACAAGTCGAGCTCCCAGTGGGATCTGAACCCGCAGCGGTGAGAGACGAGAAGGTTTACAACGCAACGTCGCTAACCCCTCGACCACGGAGCACACCAAATTCAGGGGAGGCGTCTACGTAAGGCAGTTCCTTCTTAAAAGACATAAAATCTTGAATAAACTATATCTAAATTCTGGACTTAGGATTTAGGACCCTAATCTAGCACCCCTAAGTCAAACATGTACCTAATCTGTACCCACTAAACCACTTTAAGCATCTTATAAACCTTCATCATGAACCAGGCCCTACATCTTGCCCTAGCACACTTCTGACCCTTGATCCTGCACACCTTGGTCACATATGGGGACATATTTGTCCCCTATCTGTATCAATAGTATTGTCTTGTCCACGTGTGATCTTTTAAGTATTTCCCTATGACACGGGCTCCAGCGATGTATCACGGTTCCTTCCATACCCACACATGGGAACCAGCTACCCCATGCATTACGACCACCATTACTACGCCACTCCTCATTGGGCCACTGTACATCAATCCGTCGTCCGAGGTTAATGTTATCATAAACATCACTTTTGTCAATAATCTGCAAAGAAAATGGCTCAACAATGAAGTTATATCTCATGGGAGTGTTTGGTTTAAACATATTTTATTTCTTATTATTTATCAAAGCCTGATATTTGTACACAATAGAAGAAAGGGATAATATAAGAAAGTAAAATACTTTTGAGAGTGTTTAAAGAGTGTTTCCTTGTTTCTAAATAGCAAACAAATTAAGAAATCTCAAATTACTTCAGTTAGGCTTAAAAAAATAAAGTTTACTATTCAGACCCTAACTTTTTTTATTGCAAAAAAAAATAAATCTTTTTTTTATATATATATATTTATTTTTTTTAAAAAGTTGAACCCATGAACCAACGTTTCTTATATATGGAGATAAAAAATAAATATATATATATTCCTCCAGTGAAATTTGAACCCACGATCCCTGGAGTTTCCAGTGTACATTATCAAAAATTGAAAAAGGGCCATAACCATGTATTATCTAGGCAGTAAAAAAGTTTTGCCTACCTACCCTATTTTTTTTGAAGCCGTTTGTGGAAACAAACCATTTTATTTTTGGCCTTAGCTTTTATATATCGCGATAAAACGTTCAGGGTGACTTCAGTTAGGCTTGAACAACACATTAAAACCATTTTTGGATAGAAAATATATTTTTTGAAATACTTTAGGCCTAAATTAAAATATTGTTTGCCCAAATTTTTAGCCCGACCCAAAATATTTTATTGCACTTCCAAAATAATTTTTAAATTTTTTATTTTTTATTTTCTTGGATGATTGCAACAAGCAATACAGAGGTGTACAAAGTTGGTACACGTTAAAGCATTCAGCCTTACAGTGTTATGTGTTGTAATAGCACACATTAAATATTAGTTTACAAACCCACAACATACATTGTAGAACACGTTAAAATATATCATTTTAAACAAGAGGTCAATGACCTTGAAGCTCTACTGATTGATTTTGATTTCAGGAAGTAGTCGCTACAAACTTGTTTTCTGAAAATTTATTTTTAGCCGTGGCGGCCATCTTGAATTTGAAGATCAATTAGACATCAAGAGCAACATTCCTGTGAAGTTTCATGAAAATCCGTCAAGTAGTTTCAGAGGAGTAGTCGCTACAAGTTTTCATTATATAACTCTATGTAAACAAAGATGGCTGCTGACAGCCATGTTTAACACTGAATCAAAACGAGCAGGATAATGTAGTTTTATATCAATAATTGTCCATCTCAAAGTTGTGACAACTGCCGACACGAAGACAGGCACAATATTCAAACCGACACGAAGCCAGGCACAATATTCAAACTTCTTTATTGTTTCAATGTGTGTATAACACATTTTAATTACTTTATTACAAGTGTTTTCACAATTCACAATATACATGGGAGTATTTTGTCTTGAGGATCTTGAGATCAAGTCAAATTAATTTTGGGGAGTGTTTTTCTTTTTTAGACCTCCACTGTGAAGAGTGACAAAAAGGTCGTCACTCCCGGAACTCGCGTCAGCGTTACTTCCCTTTAGCGAAATGCCGTTAAAAAACAACATTGTGCCAATTTTCGAATACATTTTGGTATCGATTACTGTCGCCGAGAGGTTTCACCCAACCACCCATAAAAATAAAATAAAAATCTCCGGAACACCCACCACCCATAGAATCATATATTCCATCATTTATACCCAATGACCTGTAGAAATTTATATCGATCAGCCCCCAACGCCCACGTAAAAAATATCTGTCACACCCCACCACCCGTAGAAAAAAATATATAGCGCCGCCAAACCCCTCTCAGGTATTTTTTTAAGGAACAGCCCTAAATATGACTGAGATGAATTCTCACCTTGACTTTATGCGGCATGGCTGTATCCTTCTGTTGTGGACTCTCCCCCAGAAGTCCTGTCAGTGTCACCAGTGATCGTGGTTTGCTGGCCGCAGAGCTTGTCGTCGATATCAAACTGCCCCTGTTACCCATACTGTTGAGGGTGATGTCTCCGGTGTTGTTGGTGGGTGTGACGATGGGGCAGGGTCGCGCGGAACCAAGGACGGCGGCGGCAGCTTGGTGGGTACAGCTGTATGGGATGTCTCCCTCTACGAATGCGGAGCTGCCAGATGTACACGATACACCACAGTGTCGACGAAGGCTGTAACATAAACACATTGACTGCATGATTTTTGTATTTCTATCAACATTATCAGCATACATATGAGCGGCTAAAGTCCTTAAATAATAATGCATAACAATAATAATAATAAATGCTTTATTTAATGATGGTAACTCAATCAATTTACAACAATTGTTCTCCCTTGAGGCCATCAAATAAAGAAACATGTAACACACACACATGGTTATATACAAACAATATTATACAATTCTGAAGAGTTTCCTGTTGTAAAATCAAAAGTCCCTATATATAAATCTTTTAAAGTTATTTTAAAGTACTTAACCAAATGCAAGCAAATTAGAATTAACTAGTATTACCTAAAAGATAGGAATAATATTTCTTTTTAAATTCTTTGGTATGTTTGGCTTGTCGCATAGGAGGTGCGATCGAGTTCCATATGATAGCAACAGAATAACGAATACTTTGTTTGTATATATTTAGCCTATATTTCGGGACGATTAGATCACCATCTGAACAAGTCCTTAATGTAAAATAGGAACGAACCTTTTGAAACAAAGATGTAAGATAGTCTGGAGCAAGATTATTGACGCATTTGTAAACCTGCACTGCTTTATGAAATTGTATTCGATCATGGACATTTAACCATTTAAGCTCTTTAAATAAGGGTTTTGAAGATGCATCATATGGCTTATTAAGGATGATCCGAGCAGCTGTTTTTGGATTTTCTGGATTCTATTAATATTGTTGCTAGAGCAATTTCCCCACTTAGAAATACACAATTCAAATAAAAATATTCCAAGTCAGGCATTCAAAATTTTTTTTTGGACATGCATTACTGTTATTAATCTAAAAGAAAGACTTGAAATATTCTGAACAAGCCCGTATCAACTCAGGCTATATCATGTAAATATTTGATTTCCGCTTTTGTCCTCAGAAATGACAGTTTTATGCATCTGTTGCGATCCAATGTTTGAATGTATCTTCAGTTTATCATTCTTACTTACCCTTGCCATGTATTTTTAAAGAATCTTTTCACATTATCGATGATGAACTCTCCTCCTATAACTGAGGTGTATTGTTCATTGGTTG
The DNA here is from genome assembly GCA_037043455.1 of Cyrtodaria siliqua. Classification (NCBI taxonomy): domain Eukaryota; kingdom Metazoa; phylum Mollusca; class Bivalvia; order Adapedonta; family Hiatellidae; genus Cyrtodaria; species Cyrtodaria siliqua. The sequence continues at coordinate 157,685 of JAWPHD010002984.1, forward strand.
ATGAATACGATGTTGTCAGGGGCGACACGTAGATGGGATAGCCGATTGGCTGGTCACAGGACGAGTTGATCATGTTGCGTAGCGCCTGTTTGGCGTTCTGTATACTGCCACGTTCGGGGTTTCTGTTGCGTAGAAAGATGAGCTCTTGTTGCTGCCCAGCCCATAATCCCCTCACACACTCCCTATTCACCTGTATAATATGGAACAAGATATAAATTGTTATCAAGGAGAAACTTCATCTGTTAAAACCCTATTATTTGCATTCAATGCGTTTGTCAGTAAAACGATCAGTAAAATGATCAAACACAATGAAATGCGTTATATAAAGGGAATAGAAAAGGGCTACCAGTATTGACAGTTTAATTTTTTGCAACACCAGATATTAGTTGTTTATAACGGCGGCAGTTTGTGTTTAAAGGCGGCTCCCATATCCATTTTAGAACAACCTTCAAACTTTCTTGTTTATCATCTGATTTTGATAATTCTTTCACCCTTTTCCACGTTTTTCAAAACACTCTATAATACAGATTGTTTGGCTGATGCCTACGTTTCCTTTCATAGGACGATTTTTTACCTGGACAATCCTGAATGTTAGGTATCGTTTGTTCAACATGATGATCTTGTACTCATCTGACCCCTCATCAAACACATTCCTGCAAAAAACATAATTCACATACTTAAACATAATATAAATCAGTCTTATTATACACTTGACCTGTTAAGCAGTTTAATAAATTGGTGTTATATCAACAATATAGCTAGGCAGTACACTAGTTAATTTTGTGTATTACATGCCTGAGGAGAGACATATGTTAAACAGAGTCTCGAAGTGTGTTTATATTCATACCAATTTTATATAACTAGTTTGTAAAATAATCAAACCTCTCTAGAAACAATTGAATTGAATTGGATTTTATAGTCGCACCAACAGCTAAGGTCATATGGCGACTTTCCAGCTTCCACTGGTGGAGGAAGACCCCAGGTGCCCCTCCGGGCAATTTTCGTGCACGGGCGGGCACCTGGGTAGAACCACCGACGTTCCGCAAGCCAGCTGGATAGCTTCCTCACATAAAGATTCCTAGGCCCCTGAGGGATCGAACCTACAGCGGTGAGGGGCAAGTGATTGCAAGTCAGAGACTCTAACCACTCGGCCACGGACGCCCCCTCTCTAGAAACAAATAACCTGGATTTGTTTTTAAAAACTGTTTACTTTAAATGTGAAATATAATGTTGTGTTTTTTGAGAATACAGAATGGAATCTTAAAGCAATTCTATATAGACATCTGTAGACTTATAGACTACCGTATACCTCCTAAAAAACACTCCCCACACCCTTTATAAATGCCCCACCTGCCTCCCCCTTGTTTTTTATTTATTTTTATTTAGAGAAAATACACTTGCCAGTATCCTGACTTGAGGTCTAGTTTAGAAAAGTATCTCCCTCCATCCATTTTACAGGACTAATATGTGAAAAGTCAACACAAAAACAGGGGTGTTTAAAGTGGGTATACAGTTACCCAAAGGCTTAGTTGAGAAATAGACAACAACTTATAGAAGGTTTAGCAGGAACTGTAAGTACCTGAGTGCTAACAACGATGGAGTATTGGAGAGAACAGCGTTCCTCCAGGCGGGGTCTGCCTCGTGAGATATAACCAGGCTCGTCTCGTAGTGACTGATGGCATCATATAGTGATTCCTCACTCTCGTACGCATCTGACATCAGGAAGTGGTCCTGTAATAACATCATCTCATATTTCTATTAAAGTTGTTATTAAATGTTCTGTAAATGGACATTTCTTCTCACATTCCATGAGTCTGTAACAAGAAATACCACATTTAACTCACTTTTCAGTTGTTTATATTATAGATAAATTTAACAGATTTTGTTTGGATGCATGGTTGGTGTTCATTTTATTTTATTACATGGTGGGGTGCCCATCAAGAATGTATTCAAATTCAGATACATTAGTGTAATTTTACTTAATTTTAAACTGAATTCTGACCACTTATCTCTTGTTCAAGAGGAAGGTTTAATGGCTTGAATCACTTATTAACACTGATATTTACCGAGATCTTAAGCATGCACAGGGTATGACTTTCCTTGCACATGGGACCAATCACTTTACATTCCCTATAAATCACTTGGAAAAAACTTCTTTTTTTTAACCACCATACGGGGACACATGTTTTTTTTACAATGAGGAATCCTCCCTCTGGTTTATAAACTGGATCATTTACCATACCTGATGTAATTTAAGCGACATCCTGACACCAGGGGAGACAACTCTACGTAACAGCTCCATGTCGGCAAACACCCACTCGTCACGAGCTGAGGTAATGCGGAAGTCACCCTTGAACAGTGCGTGTAACCCGTACAGGAAGAATTCAACACTGTAATGGTATAGAAAGGAGATAGTAATAAAAACCCTGTGTGATTGATTTATGGCGTTTTGACACAAATAATATTCTACCTTTATTCAAAGGTCACTGAACCTCATTAAAATGGAACTTTACCCAAAGGATGTACAACATTATTTCATATTATTTAACATTACCACACGTGTAATTACATCAGATAAATTCGTAAAATGATCAAGGATGCTATATATGAGGTACCTGATTGTACTTGTTAATCCTTAATCAACTACATATAAATAATGGACTGTATTTTCTTTGAATTAAGACCATTCCATTTATGTGACAAATTGGTGTTTTGGTGAAAATGATTGATCAGCAGCTGGACATTGTAAACCCTGATCAGCCTGCGGTTAATGATCAGCCTGCAAGTTAACCGCAGGCTGATCTTGGTTTACAATGGATGCAAAATCTATTATAGTCGTGCTTAGCAGGTTAAGGGTTAAATGGGAATATCACTTATTTCAGTGAATAACTCCAAACCATGGAACACTTGTGTCGCCTGCCATGTGCTTATCCGTAGGTTAAAGTTATATGAAAAGGGGCGTAACCCTTATCAAAATGGAAGTCAGAGTTATTGGACATGTTTAACAACATTCCTTGAGGTAAGATGAAGACGTGTGTGAAGTTCATGAACATAGGTCAAATACTTTTCAAGTTATAGCCAAGGTTAAGTTGCATGTTAAAGTGGGTCAGACGACGACGGACAAACTGATCCCTAACTGTCTGCCAAGCTATGCAGGCGACACAACAAATGATGTTATATGACAAAAAGAACCTACCATTTGTGTTAACATATAAAATATGAAACACACTGAATGATTTTAATATTTTACTTGCAAAGGCTCTTAAAATATGACAATTATTCAACTTTTGTAAGATCCTATACGTCTATTCATGCTCGTTTTGTCATTTTTTGTAAATAGCCTAAAAATATCAACCAAAATGTGTGACATTTTTGTACACTCCTACTGCTGTCTACACACCTGGCTGAGGCGTTGTTATGCGAGGCTGTACCGAGGGCTCTCCTACCCAGTAAACTGAGGGCAAAACACAGGGATACCAGTATGGAGTCTCGTCTACTATCAACCGGCTGAAAAAACAACAACAACAACATTATCAAAAGCAACGCTTTCACCACTTATAAACAGTGACAGCTTAACCATCATCATTGGGTGTTCTACTGTCTTACACTGTTTCACACAATGTATTGTTCGTTTCATTCATTTTGCTTGTTTGATCGATTAAAAATTATGCCAAACAGATTAAATGGTATTTGAATTATCCAGAAATGTATAACTCTTGCATGCACACAGAATTATATTTACAACTTAAATGCATGGTACTTTAAGTATACACATTTACGACATGTCTTTGTTATTTTTTATAGAATATTAAAGAATATTCTGGATATCAAATACAAAATATCGGATTATTGGATGGCTGTTGTAAAAATAAAATTCTAGAAAACAGCTTTTTTGAAGGATGTGTACCTTGGTTTGAATCGAGGAAGCTTCACCTCCACCCAAACACTGTATGAATCAAGTATGAGGGTAAAAATACACGTATATGTCGCTTATCACAAATACATGTATATGTCGCTTATCACAAATACATGTATATGTCGCTTATCACAAATACATGTATATGTCGCTTATCACAAATACATGTACATGTCGCTTATCACAAATACATGTATATGTCGCTTAGCACAAATACATGTATATGTCGCTTATCACAAATACATGTATATGTCGCTTAGCACAAATACATGTATATGTCGCTTATCACAAATACATGTATATGTCGCTTAGCACAAATACATGTACATGTCGCTTATCACAAATACATGTACATGTCGCTTATCACAAATACATGTACATGTCGCTTATCACAAATACATGTATATGTCGCTTATCACAAATACATGTACATGTCGCTTATCACAAATACATGTATATGTCGCTTAGCACAAATACATGTATATGTCGCTTATCACAAATACATGTACATGTCGCTTATCACAAATACATGTATATGTCGCTTAGCACAAATACATGTATATGTCGCTTATCACAAATACATGTATATGTCGCTTAGCACAAATACATGTATATGTCGCTTATCACAAATACATGTATATGTCGCTTAGCACAAATACATGTACATGTCGCTTATCACAAATACATGTACATGTCGCTTATCACAAATACATGTACATGTCGCTTATCACAAATACATGTATATGTCGCTTATCACAAATACATGTACATGTCGCTTATCACAAATACATGTATATGTCGCTTAGCACAAATACATGTATATGTCGCTTATCACAAATACATGTATATGTCGCTTAGCACAAATACATGTATATGTCGCTTATCACAAATACATGTATATGTCGCTTAGCACAAATACATGTACATGTCGCTTATCACAAATACATGTACATGTCGCTTATCACAAATACATGTACATGTCGCTTATCACAAATACATGTATATGTCGCTTATCACAAATACATGTACATGTCGCTTATCACAAATACATGTACATGTCGCTTATCACAAAACTTGGTGTGAATGTGTAATAAAACCATGACATAAATAATTATCTTAATACACTAGTGTAATAAATATGCAAATGAATGTCGAATCATTGCTTAGTATTTTTCGTTCAGCTTGGAGTGCAATCAGAATTACCTCGTCGATTTTCATAACCGTTAAAATAGCGATTTACGGAAATTGACAAGGCAGTTACTTTGATCGGTGTCTTACAGAGAGGACCAAAGCAACATACAATACTTACAACGTTACGTGGTGAACTCATTTAATAAATAAGTAAGATCTGTACCTTCTCCCTCCTGGAAGCACAGTAGTGTATCCAGTCTAGGTTCCTGTTACAAAAGCTCTTCCGTGATATCCCTGAGTTTTGCGTGTCATAGTCGTCGTCCACGTGCACGCTGAAAGTCGGATCCACGTCACAGTAGTTCTCATCACTCAGCGTGTTCAGGGCCTCGAGGATCGTGGGATTTTCAAGCCATTGTTCCAGGCGTGGAGATCTTACCGTGTAGTAAATTATACCCTGTGGACAAAACAATGCACTCATTTCACGTTACAGTAGAGGGACAAAAAAAATGTAAATCAAGAATTTTTGAAAATATTTATTCTCTTGAAGATGGGAGAAAGCCTACCCTGCTATAAAGTTACATGAGGCTTACAATATTACCTTTTATCATGCCGTTGAAAATAGTGTTTACAACACGTACTAAATGAACTTTTGGGTTTAGCTTAAAATGGTTGTAGGATATTTTGTTAGTCAATGGAATAGTTTCATAGTTCATAAATTGTAATTATAAAATGTTGAAAATTACAAACAAAATACTTGACAAATTTAAATAAATTGGAACAGGTAACCACTAGACCGCAGTACTTCGCTTTACAGAGTTGATAAAAAAAACATACCTGAACATAGTACATAATGAGGACTTTCCTGAAGTCAAACACCCCGACCATGGACGCAGCGTTGTTGTCCGAGATACTGTAACCCTCCAGCACATACTTCGTGACCACGACCTCCCATGATAACCAGCGCTGGTTGAACGCTGAGTTCAGCGACAAGAAATGAGGTAGATGACCCGGCTCAAAACAACAAAACCCTATCAAAGAGAATTTTGTATGTATGTCTTTTAATTAAAAATCAACTTTATACTTTAATTTCTTACTATTTTATATTTTTTACCAATAACTGTTTTGAATTGTTTGTAAGAAATGTAAGATAAATAGCAAAAAAACATTTTAAGCAAGTCATCCTGATTAACAGTTACCTGAACTGTTTTATTTTTTAGTGATTTTTTTTGGGGATTTGACACAAAACTATGTTCAAAACTTGTCGAACCAGAGAAACTAGGAAAAATCCTTTGTTTACCTTCATTATCTTCCACCCCCTCAGTAATGGCTTCCACCTCCCTCTGTTGGCAATATGTTCCTGAAATATACATAGTAGTAATACAAAAAACATTATGAGGTCAGATATATCATGCAGATTTGCAACGCATTGAATATATAAGATGTAACTCATTTTAAAATGAACCCATTTCGTTATATAATTATTTGTCAATTTCTAGGCTGAAATATTAATAACACAAACGGGAGGTTGACTGTAAAAAGAGACTTCAAATGTCACCCTATTCATTGGACTTGAGAGACTATGTTCTGCAATGCTGTAAAGAGCTCTACACTTCTTGCTTCAGATTTCTATTAAATCTTATAAGAGGTTAATAACACGTCCTGGATTTCACATCATTGCTTTTAGATTTAACAAAAAAACTTCGATACAGATAGAAACCTTAACGGTTTTCTTTCGCTTATATACAGAAATGTTATAGGAGAAAAATATACAATGATTCTGATATACTGTGACTAAATTAGTAGTTTATAATAAGAAATATTTTGAAACCTGTTCTTACCCCTGAATTCCAGACCCCTGAGTTGGAAGGTCACTAGGCCGTTGCCCATCTCTATGATATGTACAAGCGCATTGAGAGAGTCAGACGCCATTATGAAGGTGTCGCCCTGCTCCGCATTACCCCAACGCCCCATCAACAAGTCGCCGCATAGACTGTGCTGCAGGGAACGCGTTAAATGCTCGTAGAATATGGAATTGAGATTATTATCATCAGCACCTGTGGGGACAAAGTGGAGATGTTTTATACTTTAACACATGCCATTTGCAAAATAACTTATTTTTTTAGCAATGGCATATCTTTAAGAAAAAAAGTGCAAATGGCAGAACATCTCAAAAGATGAAGAGTAACATTTTAGCAAGATTAATTGGAAAACAGATCTGACAAACAAATGTTATCATAAACATGCTATTAAAAAAGATGTTAAGTCATGCTTTGTTTATTTTAATCCATCATGGAGATGATCCAAAACTGTTGTGAATGTTTTAAAAAAAATTACCCCCAAAATTTGTGTTAATTCACCAAATTAACACATTCTTTAATTGAATCAACTGATTTAGAAAACATCCTATGTTGGTATGCTAACTTTTTAACGTGTGTCAACATATTTTTATTCAGTAAACAATACCTCTACTGTAAAATGCTCATTGGCTTTGCTACCTATTCGCGGCATGCTTAAGCACACGTATTCGTAGGGTACAAGGCAAAAGTACATTTAATAGTTCTTGAAAGTTTGTTTGTGATATGAGATTGAAATGTTTAGTTTGGCATAATTTGCAAATTATCATTATTCTACCGATATGACTGTAAGTTATAAGACCATCAACTGTGCTGTTTCATGACTGTGTAAGTTATAAGACCATCAACTGTGCTGTTTCATGACTGTGTAAGTTATAAGCCCACCAACTGTGCTGTTTCATGACTGTGTAAGTTATAAGACCACCAACTGTGCTGTTTCATGACTGTGTAAGTTATATGACCATCAACTGTGCTGTTTCATGACTGTGTAAGTTATAAGACCACCAACTGTGCTGTTTCATGACTGTGTAAGTTATAAGACCACCAACTGTGCTGTTTCATGACTGTGTAAGTTATAAGACCACCAACTGTGCTGTTTCATGACTGTGTAAGTTATAAGACCATCAACTGTGCTGTTTCATGACTGTGTAAGTTATAAGACCATCAACTGTGCTGTTTCATGACTGTGTAAGTTATAAGACCATCAACTGTGCTGTTTCATGACTGTGTAAGTTATAAGACCATCAACTGTGCTGTTTCATGACTGTGTAAGTTATAAGACCATCAACTGTGCTGTTTCATGACTGTGTAAGTTATAAGACCATCAACTGTGCTGTTTCATGACTGTGTAAGTTATAAGACCATCAACTGTGCTGTTTCATGACTGTGTAAGTTATAAGACCATCAACTGTGCTGTTTCATGACTGTGTAAGTTATAAGACCATCAACTGTGCTGTTTCATGACTGTAAGTTATAAGACCATCAACTGTGCTGTTTCATGACTGTGTAAGTTATAAGACCATCAACTGTGCTGTTTCATGACTGTGTAAGTTATAAGACCATCAACTGTGCTGTTTCATGACTGTGTAAGTTATAAGACCACCAACTGTGCTGTTTCATGACTGTGTAAGTTATAAGACCATCAACTGTGCTGTTTCATGACTGTGTAAGTTATAAGACCACCAACTGTGCTGTTTCATGACTGTGTAAGTTATAAGACCATCAACTGTGCTGTTTCATGACTGTGTAAGTTATAAGACCATCAACTGTGCTGTTTCATGACTGTGTAAGTTATAAGACCATCAACTGTGCTGTTTCATGACTGTGTAAGTTATAAGACCATCAACTGTGCTGTTTCATGACTGTGTAAGTTATAAGACCATCAACTGTGCTGTTTCATGACTGTGTAAGTTATAAGACCATCAACTGTGCTGTTTCATGACTGTGTAAGTTATAAGACCATCAACTGTGCTGTTTCATGACTGTGTAAGTTATAAGACCACCAACTGTGCTGTTTCATGACTGTGTAAGTTATAAGACCATCAACTGTGCTGTTTCATGACTGTGTAAGTTATAAGACCATCAACTGTGCTGTTTCATGACTGTAAGTTATAAGACCATCAACTGTGCTGTTTCATGACTGTAAGTTATAAGACCATCAACTGTGCTGTTTCATGACTGTAAGTTATAAGACCATCAACTGTGCTGTTTCATGACTGTGTAAGTTATAAGACCATCAACTGTGCTGTTTCATGACTGTGTAAGTTATAAGACCATCAACTGTGCTGTTTCATGACTGTGTAAGTTATAAGACCATCAACTGTGCTGTTTCATGACTGTGTAAGTTATAAGACCATCAACTGTGCTGTTTCATTTTACATTTTAATAAGCACAGTCTGGCTTACACTGACATGCTTTTCTTTTGCTTTTCGTAATTTTTTTAACACAAACCTGTATTTCTCTCCAATTGTTGAGACAATCTTGTATTACTATGATCTACCCGTTTTGTACTGAAAATTTAATACACATTGCTGTTAATAAATGCACAAACATTAAATAAAAACAATTGAAAGGTTGATATAAATAAGAAAAGCAAAAACTTTTTGAGGCATGTTCAACGTACGATAAGCGATTCAGGGAAAGGTTACCTTGGAGAGGAATGAAAAAGATGACTGATGTCAATATAGACATACTGCACATACATTATGAAACAGTAATCAGCAGCTTTATAACTGTCAAGGTCTATTCCATTTAAATATACCAGGTTGGGGGCAGGCGGCACTTTTATATTGGTGATATGATAAAAGCATAATTTGGGGGTTGATTTGGTAAATAAAATAATTCGAGGGCAGAGGGAACATTCAAAGCCAAAATTAATAAATAATGTCATTGGAGTATAACAGTGGGTCACATCTCATTTGTAATATTAATACACAGTGTAGGTTCTATGATACACCTTGGGTAAAAGCCTACCAGTCTTAACGGCAGTAAAAAATACCAAAGCACAATTAAACAAAAGATGGGTAAATAACTGAAAATATGCGACAAATACCAACAAGAGGTCAATGACCTTGAAGCTCTACTGATAGATTTTGATAGCTAGATCAGCATTCCTGTGAAGTTTCGTAAAAATCTGTCAAGTAGTTTCAGAGGAGTAGTCGCTACAAGTTGAAGTTTTTACTATATAACTCTAGGTAAACAAAGATGGCCACTGGCAGCCATGTTTAATGTCGAATCAAAATAATTTTCGACAAGGATCAACATCTTGTCATACCTGATCATTTCAGAAAAAGTCCCATATCAATATCACTTACAGTTTTCAAGAAGTAGTCGCTACAAACTTATTTTTAACAAGAGGTCAATGACCTTGAAGCTCTACTGATTGATTTTGATTTCAGGAAGTAGTCGCTACAAACTTGTTTTTTGAAAATTTATTTTTAGCCGTGGCGGCCATCTTGAATTTCCGGCTGACCTGAAATTTTGCTAGGATCAATTAGACATCAAGAGCAACATTCCTGTGAAGTTCATGAAAATCCGTCAAGTAGTTTCAGAGGAGAAGTCGCTACAAGTTTTCATTATATAACTCTATGTAAACAAAGATGGCCACTGGCAGCCATGTTTAATGTCGAATCAAAATAATGTTCGACTCGGATAACCATCATGTCATGCTGATCATTTTAGAAAAAGTCCCATATCAATATCACTTAATAGTTTTCAAGAAGTAGTCGCTACAAAATTATTTTTTAAAAATCTATTTTTAACTGTGGCAGCCATCTTGAATTTCTGGCCGATCTGAAATTTTGCTAGGATCAATTAGACATTAAGAGCAACATTCCTGTAAAGTTTCATGAAAATCCGCCAAGTAGTTTCAGAGGAGTAGTCGCTACAAGTTTTTACTATATAACTCTATGTAAACAAAGATGGCCGCAGGCAGCCACGTTTAACGTCGAATCAAAACGATTTTTGATAAGGACCAACATCATGTCATGCTGATCATTTTAGAAAAAGTCCCATATCAATATCACTTATAGTTTTCAAGAAGTAGTCGCTACAAACTTGTATTTTGAAAATCTATTTTTAGCTTTGGCGGCCATCTTGGATTTCACATCAACATGAATTTTTGCTAGGATCAACTAGACTTCATGGGCAACATTTCTGTAAAGTTTTATGAATATCCATCCAGTAGTTTCAGAGGAGTAGTCGCTACAAATAAAAGTTAACGGACGGACGGACGGACAGACGGACGGACGACGGACGCCGCACCACGGCATAAGCTCTGCTGATCTCTGATCAGTAGAGCTAAAAATCTATGTTTAGCCGTTGTGGCCATCTTGAATTTCCGGCCGACCTGAAATTGTGCTAGGATCAACTAGACATCAAGAGCAACATTCCTGTGAAGTTCCATGAAAATCCGTCACATAGTTTCAGAGGAGTAGTCGTTACAATTTTTTACTATACAAACTTTATGTAAACAAAGATGGCCACTGGTGCCCATGATTAATGTCGAATAAAAATAATTTTCGACAAGGATCCACATCATGTCATGCTGATCATTTTAGAAAAAGTCCCATATCAATACATATCAATATCACTTACAGTTTTCAAGAAGTAGTCGCTACAAAAAAATTTTTAACAAGTGGTCAATGACCTTGAAGCTCTACTGATTGATTTTGATTTCAGGAAGTAGTCGCTACAAACTTGTTTTGTTGAAAATTTATTTTTAGCTGTGGCGGCCATCTTGAATTTCCGGCCGACCTGAAATTTTGCTAGGATCAATTAGACATCAAGAGCAACATTCCTGTGAAGTTTCATGAAAATCCGTCAAGTAGTTTCAGAGGAGTAGTCGCTACAAGTTTTCATTATATAACTCTATGTAAACAAAGATGGCCGCTGGCAGCCATGTTTAACGTCGCATCAAAACGATTTTCGACAAGGACCAACATCATGTCATGCTGATCATTTTAGAAAAAGTCCTATATCAATATCACTTATAGTTAGTCGCTACAAACTTGTATTTTAAAAATCTATTTTTAGCTTTGGCGGCCATCTTGGATTTCACATCAACATGAATTTTTGCTAGGATCAACTAGACTTCATGGGCAACATTTCTGTAAAGTTTCATGAATATCCATCCAGTAGTTTCAGAGGAGTAGTCGCTACAAATAAAAGTTTACGGACGGACGGACGCCGGACGCTGCACCACGGCATAAGCTCTGCTGATCTCTGATCAGTCGAGCTAAAAATGACAAATATCAGGAGGAAGTAGTGATTTCTTTGTGTCCAGTCGTGCTATACATGCCACACAAAAGCATCATGTGTAATAACTTACTTATAATCCTTCTCCCAGAACTTCACCGGCCTCACATAGGACGTAATAAATATGGCACTTCCCAGGAATGGGTTCAGAGGAGTTGAGAAAAGTGCCGACACTCCCGCTTGCAGGAATAACATGGCAGAATCTGAGAAGTGTGTCAGGGAATGTATAACATTCGCATGGTAAATGCAAAGTGCATACAATTTGGTATTATCTCTCTCCATTTTTATTAACATACTGGTTAGGGGCCAGTTTCCGTCCCAAGCCCAGTTTCCGTCATTCTCATTTAAAAAACTTTTTTACACTGCAAATTACTTAAGCGATGACACTTATTGTCAGACTTTTTAGAACGGAAGATTGGAAACAGAAAAAACAACCAAAAAGTAAATAAGCGGTACAAAAACGAAAGGGATTTCTCCGAAAATTGTATTTACTTCCTTATATAGTGTTGCATACAGCCGCATAATAAACTATTAAAAAAATAACACTGTAATGACGTCATATTTTTTTATCACTCTTCAGTGGACGCAGTGAAAATATACTGCGATTATATATTTAACCAAAGAGAAGCAACTCGTACAACCTGTATCTGTTTGATTTACACAGAGTTACCCATCGTTACAGTGTACATTGAACATTTTACATTGACGTTACCAGGTGCATTGTTATAGCGATCGAGGTGACTGACGGAACAATGCAAACATACCATTTTTACAATGAAATTGTTGAATAGACTTGCAAACAAGTTTCTAATTCACTAAAAGTTTACTGTATCTTGACCTAGTTGAATCTATCACTCGATAAAATACATGATGGAAACTGGGCTTGTAAACAAACTGATTTCTCAGTTTTAGTATATTTATAAAAAGGTCACGTGCCACTTCGATAATTTATATAAAAACAAAAATTTTTGGTATCAAATTTCCAGGAAGAGGTAACCTAATAGAAAATATAGTAAAAATTGTCAGGATACATAGATTTGTCTGAAAAATTAGTTTATGTTTACATAAGTGATGGAAAATGACCAGTAAACATGCAGAAATCACTTAAAACAAGACGAACCGCCTGTTGGTGCAGAGGCTTGTCTGTCATGTGTTCTAATGATGTGTGAAGTTAATCCATTATGTGAAGAAGTTTCCTAGATACAAGCTTACATAAGTGGGAATAAAAGGGGAAATAATTTTGCTAAAATAAAAGCATGAGTTATAGAACCTGACGCTATGAATTGAATTGGGTTTTATAGTGCACCAACACATGAATGATTATACGGTGCCTAACAGGAATCATCCGAATGAACGTGCCAGGCTCATCCTCCATTTACATCAAGATAAAATACGGAGAATGGGACTAGAACCTTCTTACCTGCAGAACTGCAGAGTTGCTGCAAATTCTATAGTACACACTCCATTTATGATGGAGCCACGTTTCCATGCGCGGTATCATGATAAAGACCTTGAATGAGCATGATAAAAAATGACAAAATGAATATGAATTGGGGGTGGGTGTCCTACCCCTCTGCATGTGATAGTGTGTTTGTGAGATTGTATTGGTTGTATTCTACCCCTGCAACCACTGACGCTATGATGTCTTATGATGCCGACTACATTCGGTGATACAAGCTTTCATGCAAAACTTAAACATTTTATAAGTAGGTATAAAAGGGGAAATGATTTTGCTAAAATAAAAGCATGAGTTATAGAACCTGACTCTATGTTGCTGATTACATTCGGAGATACAAGCTTACATACAAACTTAAACAGAACAATTAAAAATAAGAATTTTGTAGTTTGAAAGTACACACATTTTCAACTAGAGTTAGATATGTGTGCTGTTGGTGTCATCACCTTTTATAGCATGTATTTGTTTAGCTAATTCTTATCCTCATCCCATTGGATGACACTGGAGACATTTCAGGTAACTGTGTTTCGTAACTGGCTACCTAATGATATTATATTTTATCAAAATAATATAACAGGAAAATAACTGATGAAACATAGCAGCGACGACAGGTTATACTAGTTTTGGGTGGGTAACACTTGACAGTAACATACGCATCAAAATATGTTGTTTCAAAAAAGACAACAGAATACGACTGTGCAAGAGCAAACATCCATGTGTCAACCATGCTATGCATGCAACATGAACGGGTGATATACAGGTGATATACATGTGATATACAGGTGATATACGGGTGATATACGGGTGATTGATATACGGGTGATATACGGGTGATATACGGGTGATATACGGGTGATATACATGTGATATACGGGTGATATATGGGTGATATATGGGTGATATACGGGTGATATACGGGTGATAAACGGGTGATATACGGGTGATATACAGGTGATATACAGGTGATATACAGGTGATATACATGTGATATACAGGTGATATACAGGTGATATACAGGTGATATACATGTGCTATACGGGTGATATACAGGTGATATACATGTGATATACATGTGATATACGGGTGATATACGGGTGATATACAGGTGATATACATGTGATATACGGGTGATATACAGGTGATATACGGGTGATATACGTGTGATATACGTGTGATATGCGGGTGATATACAGGTGATAGATGGGATATTTCCTCATTTTGAAAAGGATACGAGGCACGCTGAATGGTTGAGCAAATGCGTGGAATGCGGACCCCCAGGTGATCTGCCACGGTGCAATGTATGTAATGATGAATTTCATCTTCAAATATAGGTCACAAAACTGAAATACAGAACATAACCAGTAAAGATAACACGGAAACACATGATTATAATGTACAGTAAAACATTTTTAGACCAACTACAATGCAATTCTTGATAAAAATAGGTTAATATTTCTGAACTGAGTTTTAATTCAAAAAAATTATACTTTTACACAACTCTAAGGTTAACTGTTTAGTGAACGTCCTGATTTATGCTTTAGTAAAAACAATAATTTGATACATATGTTTTAGAAAAGACTTGTAGGACTCGAATAAGACTTTGGCAAAGTGGAGTTCTTTTCTTTTCTTAAGGTAAATTGTACGAAATTCATTAATGGAATGAATAAATGTTTTATAGTGAAGAATGAATTAAACAGATTTACTACAGTACAACACAACACACTTGCTTTAATATTATAAATCTTCGTTTGTACAAACTCGTTCTCATTTTTACAGAAAACCCCTTATTTTTTTCAAAATACAAATATGAAAGCAGTTGAGGCAAATACACTGTAATTTGGCAGTCCGTAACAAATCAAAGTTACATAAATGTTACTCAACAGCAAAAATGGTATTAAAGGGAGTACTTCAGGATTTTCATGGGGGTCTAGGTGTCCGACTAACAATTTAAAATATTAATATTTTCAATTCTAAATGTCCTAAACATAATGAGTGAGCTTAAAATTGACCCCTTATTTGCAAAGAAATTCATTCTGCACATTAATACGTGCTATCCTAGGTGACGCACCAGGGTTAATTTCAGCATTTTACGTCCGATTCCGTCCCAGCTATATAGTGTTTTCAAAGTTTAGACATTAACAAAATGGTTCTAACATTATATTTTGATTGATGTAAGTGTTTTATCATGAACTGGAACATTTTTATAATTTAAGATATTTCTAGAAAAATCCTGATGTACTCCCTTTAAAGCTGAAATCTGGAGGACATGGGTTCAAACTTCACCGAGGCACTGAGTTTTGTCAGTGTGTTCTTGGACAAGAACTTGGACTTTCCCTTAGCCTCATCCATCTGTCTGGTCATAAACCAGGAATGTATTTGTTAGTAAGAGTAGAGCAATTCCACGCATTCCTGTATATTCTTCCTCTCTCTCTGGGGTGGCTCTAATAACCTATATTATTATACCTCAAATAAAATGCCCATGCTAAATTCCCATAGACAACCATGTGCAATTTCTTACTATCTGACACGAGGGTGATATTGTAGAGTGATAGTAAATCGCAGAGTGATAGTAAAAGGATTATCGCATGCGCAGCTTTGATGTTCATTGGTGTGAGTACTGTTTCGGTGATGTCATCGGCTCAGTATGGTGAAATTGCCATTTTTAACTAATCATAACTTCAAAACTACTTAACCGATAAACTACCACTTATTTTCTTATTTAAGTTATTTCCAATCCAAAGATATCTTTCATAGCAACTTTTTGAAGAAAAGAAATAAATCCGGCAATGTGAACTCTGTACTGAAAATGAACCTTATTTTGACCCGTGAGGATTTTGGTATAATAAAATAAATATCACATTCATGAGAGGGTAATAGTAAGAATGTTCAACCTTCGGATATTGATACCACCCTCAGCTTTGCCTCGGGCTATAATCATATCCTCAGGATGAACATTCTTATTATCACCCTCTCATGAATGTGATATTTATATAATATTATGATGAGCCGTTAAACAACAACTAACGCAATTCATTTAAAGCTAAAACACAAACTACTTACCTTTGTAAACAAAATGGCAATAAAGAAGTAATCTACGAGCATGGTCTCGGAGGCCCATCTGAGGTCATACTTGAAGAAGAGAACAGTGAAGGCAAGAATCATGTGTTGTTTTGGAGTATTGGAGAAGGTGAACCTCAGCAGCTTTAATGAGCACACTGCCAGGACTAGCGGACCAAAACTGAAAAAGAAAATTCAAAATTCTGAAAGTTAGAATGC
Organism: Cyrtodaria siliqua; assembly: GCA_037043455.1. Taxonomy (NCBI): domain Eukaryota; kingdom Metazoa; phylum Mollusca; class Bivalvia; order Adapedonta; family Hiatellidae; genus Cyrtodaria; species Cyrtodaria siliqua. The sequence goes on from JAWPHD010002984.1 coordinate 174,573, forward strand.
AGATCTTATGGGAACAAACCTTCAAAATAATTCTTGTGTGAAAATCCTGAACTTTTAACTGTTAAGTTATAGCATTCACTGGAATGAGTAAGTCTATGACCGACCATCCCAAAAGCCGAACTGGCCTTCAGTTTTCTTGTTTGTTTGATTTGACAATTCATAAAATGTCAAATAGTGCAACAAAAGTTGCCTTTTATCAGCACGGTTAAAACGAACGATTTTACAAGAAATCCGCGGATTCACATGTCTCGCCTTAAAAATAAAATGGTCAATGATGCTTAAATGAAAGTTTGTAAACATTTAATAACTAAAAACAGTGGATTTTGCTGAGATGACATTTAAGTGCATTTGTTTAAAAACAAAATGCCATTCTATTAAAAAAAATCATCAGCTCCAAAAAGTAGGTCAAGGTCATAGATGAAATCCATGTGTCCAAAAGGATGCACTACCCAAGACACAACTATGTCAAAATAGAATATTTTGTCTTCCAAAGATTAAGCTATAAATTAGGTTTAAAACATCTAGTGCATAATTATAGTTCATGAGAAAAAGTGATGTAAATGTAACAATTAAAGTTATCTGCCCTTTGCTTGGATGGTGAAGGTCACATCCACATTTGCTTTTTGACACGTTGTGATGTACTATCCAAGAAACAACTATAAGCAAAGTTTGAAAGGTCTTATGCATACAGTTTGTGAGAAAGTGACCTAAACGCAAATGTTGAAGATAAAAATTAATAAGTTTTATCATGCAGATATGCACTTTTCTGCCTAATAAAGGGGTGACCTAATAAATTTTGCTTTATTAGCCACTGACCAATAGAGCAAATCAATGCGGAATCCCTCGGCGTTTATTGTACGTAACGTTATCTGACGTTATGCATGTAACGTTGCCTGACATTCTGAGAAATAGGCAATAAAAGTAATTCATACAGAAAATGTGGATATTCTACATGATAAATAGAATATTATGTCAGTGCCTTTTACTATCAAGTTTATTAGGCTCGGCACGAGCCTCGCCATTCTTCGTTTTCTAAGCCTCGCCTAATAAACTTGATAGTAAAAGGCACTGACATAATATTCTCTATATCTGTCCCTTGCTTGCAGAGTCAAGGTCACATGCACATTTGCTTTGTCACCACTCAAGCTACAACTATAAGCAAAGTTTGAAAGGTCTTAGTGCATACAGTTTGTGAAAAAGTGACCTAAACGCCAAAGTTGAAGGTTATCTGCCCTTTGCTTGGAGAGTCAAGGTCACATCCACATCTGCTTTGTCACGTTGCGATGTACCACTCAAGATACAACTATAAGCAAAGTTTTAAAGGTCTAGTGCATACAGTTTGTGAAAGTGACCTAAACGCAAAAGTTGAACCTAAAAATTATTAAGTTATCTGCCTTTTGCTTAAAGGGTCAAGGTCACTTCCACATTTGCTTTGTCAAAGTTTGAAAGGTCTAGTGTATACAGTTTGTGAGAAAATGACCTAAACGCAAAACTTGAATGTTGACGCATTCGCCTTTGCCGCCGCTGGAACACCTGTCTCTTTTTTTCTTTGAAAAGGCGAGACACAAAAATGAAATTCCAGGGAATGCGCAATGAAGAATCTTAATTTCCAGTTCACTGAATTACAAGATGGCGTGGTATAAATTGCCACCTTCGAGAAAGATATTTGCCTTTCATCAGGCTCTTTTTCTTTTTCAAAGTTTTATGCATGATACACTCTTATTTGATTTAACAGACAATACACAGACCCACCAGACATGGATGCAAAACACAGACCCACCAGACATGGATGCAAAACACAGACATACCAGACATGGACACAAAACACAGACCCACCAGACATGGATGCAAAACACAGACCCACCAGACATGGATGCAAAACACAGACCCACCAGACATGGATGCAACACAGACCACAGACCCACCAGACATGGATGCAAAACACAGACCCACCAGACATGGATGCAAAACACAGACCCACCAGACATGGATGCAAAACACAGACCCACCAGACATGGATGCAAAACACAGACCCACCAGACATGGATGCAAAACACAGACCCACCAGACATGGATGCAAAACACAGACCACAGACCCACCAGACATGGATGCAAAACACAGACCCACCAGACATGGATGCAAAACACAGACCCACCAGACATGGATGCAAAACACAGACCCACCAGACATGGATGCAAAACGCAGACCCACCAGACATGGATGCAAAACACAGACCCACCAGACATGGATGCAAAACACAGACCCACCAGACAGACATGGATGCAAAACACAGACCCACCAGACATGGATGCGAAACACAGACCCACCAGACATGGATGCAAAATGCAGACCCACCAGACATGGATGCAAAACACAGACCCACCAGACATGGATGCAAAACATCTAAAGTGTATATCATCAGACAAGAAGTTTTGTTTTAACTGTTTTTTATAGAATAAAACAACAAAAGTGAGTAGCATTGTGACTTTGTCCGAGATTCCATTACATTGAGCAACCCTGCGTTTTTATTTATAAAATGGACAAAACAGTGTTAATGTTGAAATGAACAGCAAAATGATAGTGGATGCATGGATCAAAACAATCTCAGATCTCTATTTCTAGAAATGGCAGCCATAATAGCAGGTTAGTTTATTAATTTTATTTTATTAAAAGATACATTATAATTATTCGGTGAAATGTTAAATTTTTCAACAGATACCCTAAATGATAGAAAATTGTGGACACTAGTACACATGCACAAACTAGAACTATCACTGAAGGTGATGAATACCCCCGCTTAAATGTTAAGTCAAACAAAGGGCCATAATTCTGAAATAAATCAGGCAATCAACAATGGGTGATGTAGAGGGACATAAGGTCATCAGTTGTTATGTGTATATGAAGTTTGGGAACAACCCATTCAAAACTGTCGTTGAGGAATGCAAGTAATGAAAATGTGTTACGGGACGGGACGCGATGCGACAAAAATGTGTTACGGGACAGGACAAGATGTTAATGACAAAGTGATTCCTATACATCCCCCACTTTACTTTGTGAAAGCATAGGTATAATCAGTGTAATATGTAACATACTAGCTGCCGAACTTGCAGATGACAGCGGGTACAGATCTGGTTAAGGCACAGAGTACGATCACTGGATACATCCCGTTACGCTCGATAAACCGCATCCAGATATACAGCTTCTCGAACCCCATAATCTTTGCTGGATCTGAAATATTTAGTAAATAATCATGCCATTACTGGAGGAAGGAACCATCTTGCCATTTATTTTATATGCACCTGGTACCCTTCTCCACTAATAGGATGTCCTACAAGTGGAGAAAGGAACCATCTCACTTTTTATTTACATGCACTTGGTACCTTTCTGCGCTAATGGAGAAAAATATAAAATTACAAAAAACTGTTAATAAGTTGTTAGTTCTCGTTAAGTTCTATACAAAATATCAGTATATAAATAATGTGCACAACTGGTTATACTTAAGATTTTGATAGCGTACAACTCTGCCTTCAATATGAGCTTTTAAATACTTACATTTAAACTTCAACACAACTAAATCTTACTGCCACTTACTTACCAGGGCAACACAACATAGGGTAACAGTAAACTGGTCTTCTGGGATTTTTTTTCTTGTTTATTACAATTTTATCAACCAGTAATCTATAACCTAAGGAAACATAGGCAGGTATGAATGCTTTCAAACCCACGTGTAGCTTGAAATATGTCTTCCGTAGATCAGTGGATAAGGCCTTGGCTTTAGACCTCTGCCCCGCATGGGTTCGCTCCATGGCGGAAACATGTGTGACGGGAATCTTCACCTTATCTCAACTCTGAGGTTGCTGTCCCAATATTATTAGTTATTGGGTTTGTTACAGACCACCTACAGAAATATGTGGGGTCACTAAGATTTATAGGGGGTGAAGCAATAGCCGAGTCCCCTTATATATCCGACTGACCCCACATAGTTCTGTAGGGGTCAGTAACAAAACCAATAATAGATTTATTGCATCGAGCACCTTTTTTTAAGGCAAACACCGATATTTAACCCATTTTGATGGAGCGTCAACGTCATTGAGACGTTCGACATGATGATGACTTCACGACTGGTATAGTTTAGAAACATTATTTACTTATTCTGTTTGTTACTAACACCTCAAAGAACTATTTGCAAATGATTTAAACTTTGAATCGGAATTGTAATCCATATTGTTTTAGTGACCCTCTATGAAATCTACTGACCCACTATAGAATAACAGAGGGTCGCCATGTGACCGCTCTAATCCAATGAAATTCCTAGGATTTTGTGCGAGGTGCAATAAAATCTATTATGATGTATTTAACGGGATGTTGAAACCCATTTCATTTCATATCCTCTTTTAACTTAACTATAACACCTATACACCTACTTGTAGCTTCAAACATGTTCCTCTCCTGACTTTTCAGTAAAGGATGTGAACAACATAGCCAGGGCATCTCCTTCCTCAGCTGTGGTATGACATAGTGAATCAGGAAACCAAACCCAGCCACAGTGAAATATAAAATGTCATCTATCAAAGGCTGAAATACAACAAAGGATTGCCATTAACTCAATAAAGAAGATGACAAAAATGAAATAGGCGAAGAAGAAAAAACCTACCAAGTCCAACTTACCTGGTAAGTATTATGACATATTTAAAGGGGAATATGCCAACAGTATTTAAACTCTATGTCCAAGATCTGCTGCAGTTTGTTAAAAGTACTTCCAAAAATGCAGTGTTTCGATGATTCAACACTTTACACAGTATGACTTACACTTACTTCAGGTTGATAAACATAAGATAAACAATAATTTCATTTCTTAATAATAAGTGTTGCTAAATGTGAGTTTTCCACAGCTTGTTTTATATTTAGAGTAATTTAAATAAAGGTAAGTACATTTGTTAGGTTCGCCTGTATAAAGACTGTAATGACATGGATGAAGTAAGAACATTTGTTAGGTTCACCTGTATAAAGACTGTACTGACATAGATGAAGGTAAGTACATCTGTTAGGTTCACCTGTATAAAGACTGTACTGATATGGATGAAGGTAAGTACATTTGTTAGGTTCGCCTGTATAAAGACTGTAATGACATGGATGAAGTAAGAACATTTGTTAGGTTCACCTGTATAAAGACTGTACCAACATGGATGAAGGTAAGTACATGTTAGGTTCACCCGTATAAAGACTGTACTGACATGGATGAAGGTAAGTATGTTTGTTAACTCACCTGTATAAAGACTGTACTGACATGGATGAAGGTAACTAAGTATGTTTGTTAACTCACCTGTATAAAGACTGTACTGACATGGACGAAGGTAAGTATGTTTGTTAACTCACCTGTTTGAAGACTGTACTGACATGGATGAAGGTAAGTATGTTTGTTAACTCACCTGTATAAAGACTGTACTGACATGGATGAAAGTAAGTACGTTTGTTAACTCACCTGTATAAAGACTGTACTGACATGGATGATGGTAAGTATGTTTGTTAACTCACCTGTATAAAGACTGTACTGACATGGATGAAGGTAAGTATGTTTGTTAACTCACCTGTATAAAGACTGTACTGACATGGATGAAGGTAAGTATGTTTGTTAACTCACCTGTATAAAGACTGTACTGACATGGATGAAAGTAAGTATGTTTGTTAACTCACCTGTATAAAGACTGTACTGACATGGATGAAGGTAAGTACGCTTGTTAACTCACCTGTATGAAGACTGTACTGACATGGATGAAGGTAAGTACGTTTGTTAACTCACCTGTATAAAGACTGTACTGACATGGATGAAAGTAAGTACGTTTGTTAACTCATCTGTGTAAAGACTGTACTGACATGGATGAAGGTAAGTAAGTATGTTTGTTTACTCACCTGTATAAATACTGTACTGACATGGATGAAGGTAAGTATGTTTGTTAATTCACCTGTATAAAGACTGTACTGACATGGATGAAGGTAACTAAGTATGTTTGTTAACTCACCTGTATAAAGACTGTACTGACATGGACGAAGGTAAGTATGTTTGTTAACTCACCTGTTTGAAGACTGTACTGACATGGATGAAGGTAAGTAAGTATGTTTGTTTACTCACCTGTATAAATACTGTACTGACATGGATGAAGGTAAGTACGTTTGTTAACTCACCTGTATAAAGACTGTACTGACATGGATGAAGGTAAGTACGTTTGTTAACTCACCTGTATAAAGACTGTACTGACATGGATGAAGGTAAGTATGTTTGTTAACTCACATGTATAAAGACTGTACTGACATGGATGAAGGTAAGTATGTTTGTTAACTCACCTGTATGAAGACTGTACTGACATGGATGAAGGTAAGTACGTTTGTTAACTCACCTGTATGAAGACTGTACTGACATGGATGAAGGTAAGTACGTTTGTTAACTCACCTGTATAAAGACTGTAATGACATGGATGAGGGTAAGTACGTTTGTTAACTCACCTGTATGAAGACTGTACTGACATGGATGAAGGTAAGTATTTTTGTTAACTCACCTGTATAAAGACTGTACTGACATGGATGAAGGTAAGTACGTTTGTTAACTCACCTGTATAAAGACTGTACTGACATGGATGAAGGTAAGTATGTTTGTTAACTCACCTGTATAAAGACTGTACTGACATTGATGAAGGTAAGTATGTTTGTTAACTCACCTGTATAAAGACTGTACTGACATGGATGAAAGTAAGTACGTTTGTTAACTCACCTGTATAAAGACTGTACTGACATGGATGAAGGTAAGTATGTTTGTTAACTCACCTGTATAAAGACTGTACTGACATGGATGAAGGTAAGTATGTTTGTTAACTCACCTGTATGAAGACTGTACTGACATGGATGGCGAATGACAGAATCATAATGGTAACACTGATGAGAAGGACAGTGGTTAACTCACCTGTATGAAGACTGTACCGACATGGATGAAGGTAATTATGTTTGTTAACTCACCTGTATGAAGACTGTACTGACATGGATGGCGAATGACAGAATCAGATGAGAAGGACAGTCGTAACTCACCTGTATGAAGACTGTACTGACATGGATGGCGAATGACAGAATCATAATGGTAACACTGATGAGAAGGACAGTTGTTAACTGTATGAAGACTGTACCGACATGGATGAAGGTAAGTATGTTTGTTAACTCACCTGTATGAAGACTGTACTGACATGGATGGCGAATGACAGAATCATAATGGTAACACTGATGAGAAGGACAGTTGTAAACTCACCTGTATGAAGACTGTACTGACATGGATGGCGAATGACAGAATCAGATGAGAAGGACAGTTGTTAACTCACCTGTATGAAGACTGTACTGACATGGATGGCGAATGACAGAATCAGAATGATAACACTGATGAGAAGGACAGTTGTTAACCCACCTGTATGAAGACTGTACTGACATGGATGGCGAATGACAGAATCAGATGAGGACAGTTGTTAACTCACCTGTATGAAGACTGTACTGACATGGATGGCGAATGACAGAATCAGATAAGGACAGTTGTTAACTCACCTGTATGAAGACTGTACTGACATAGATGGCGAATGACAGAATCAGATGAGAAGGACAGTTGTTAACTCACCTGTAAGGACAGTTGTTAACTCACCTGTATGAAGACTGTACTGACATGGATGGCGAATGACAGAATCAGATGAGAAGGACAGTCGTAACTCACCTGTATGAAGACTGTACTGACATGGATGGCGAATGACAGAATCATAATGGTAATACTGATGAGAAGGACAGTTGTTAACTCACCTGTATGAAGACTGTACTGACATAGATGGCGAATGACAGAATCAGATGAGAAGGACAGTTGTTAACTCACCTGTAAGGACAGTTGTTAACTCACCTGTATGAAGACTGTACTAACATGGATGGCGAATGACAGAATCATAATGATAACACTGATGAGAAGGTCTGACTGTAATCTCTCGCTCTGTAAGGAGGCAAATAATCGACATTCAGCCAAGTTGCAAATATAGTATCAAACATTTGTAAATATCCATATCAAGTGGAATTTTAACAAGGGTGAAATAATACCAGTTAAAGAACAGAGAACTAACTACCGGTATTGTTTGGGGCACTTGTTTCAGTCAAAGTTTTTTCGGACTTCTCAGACAAAATCCAACTTTAAATAAGATGAGAGTTTTATATCAGTGAGACATTTTTAGTAACAAGAAATGTCACTGAAAGTGAAAAAGGCCCCCTAAGTGACCTTTGACCTTTAAGTGTGATCTTCTTGTGATGAGCACTTGTAACAAGTGATTTGAACATCTGTTCATGAATGTCAGAGTTCATGAATGTTAACCGGACATGAAAGCACTTCATTTTGACCTTTGATCTCAAAGTGTGACCCTGACCTTGGAGCCACAGACCTGGATTTTGACACGTCGTCTTGTTGTGGTGAGCAATTGTGACAAGTTATTTGAAAATCCGTCCATTATTTTCAGAGTTATTAAACAGACACGATTGTACGGACGAACGAACTGATGGATGGACTGACGACTACTATATAATAAAAAAAGAAATACTTCTCAAAATGGTTAAGAAATAAAAACTTCACAAAAGTTGTTTTTGAAAGCAAAAAACAAACATTTAAATTTGAAATGAATGAATGACACGAATGTCATTGCTGTAAGCTAAGCCATCAGCTGAAATAAGGCCTCATCTAAAAAGTCAATGAACTGAAACAGCACTACAATATGCACAGCTAGACTTCATACTAATACTTCCAAGTACCGGGGTATCGCCAAAATCTGTTGAGAAGTTCTTGTGGAGTAGTCCGGACAAAAATGTTTGAAGTACGTAAGGCAGTGTTTGTTTGTATGGTGTTTTACGTGATTTTTAACACATGTAAGGTTACATAATTATGATGGTCGATTTGTTTTTCACTTTTCCTGGGTAGAACCAGTACTATACACCTCCCGCAATCAGTAAGAATCGACACTTTCTCACTTACAAGTTGAGCTCCGAGTGAGATTCGAACCCACAGCGGTGAGAGGCTAGAAGGTGTACACTATATGTCCCAATAAATGGTGGGGGCATAAGAAAACATTAGCCTCGTAGCATTGAAGTTCAACCAAGGAGCCTATAATAACTTGAACAATACATGTTCATACCACGCAAGTTTTCAGTTTCCCTGGCAGTGGATCCTTCAACTCTCCTTCTTTCTCCTTCTCCTCATTATTCTCATCTCTCTCTCCAAATATCTTGTCTTTTATTAACATCCTGAAAATAAGAAATATTTACATTTTGTACTCTAACATATTCTTATTCTGTGTCGAAGTTCATAAGCGAAAAGACGATTAAGTTTATCAATAGTCTAAAATATTTTTAAAAATGTTGTTTGTCGATTTTCGAAAAATCATATATTTAAAGCAAAATAAAGGGATTTCAAAACCAGTTCTACTAAACTGATGCAAGCTTAATACACACTTAAACCAAAGGTTGTCTTACCATAGAACACTGGGGTCTGAGGCTGATCTGCTCAAATGGTAGGATATGGCTACTAAGACAGCACAGAATATGGAAAAGGCAGCTGTCTGGGCAAACTCATTGTTCTTACACGGGTTTGGTTCATCTACTATGGTCTGAAATACATGCCAATAACAGTAGTTAAATATTGGGGAAAGTAAGAAGACATTAAGAAGATGTTAAGATATATTTTAAAGAACTGGTTGAAGAATAATCAATAATATTGTTGGAGATTGTAAAGGAATTGCTACGTTTCTTTAGCTTGATCCGTATTTTACAATTATGTGTTTGACTTTTACATTGTTAACTAGAAGGGTGTTCTGTGTGCTGGGTTAGGTTACAGATTAAATTTTATGAAAAGCGGCATAACTCTGCCAAAATGAAAGTCAGAGCTATTGCACATGTGTAACAACATTACTTGAGGTAAGATGAAACCATAGCTCAAATACTTTAGTTATGGCCAAGGTTAGGCTGCAGGTGACACAAAAGGATCTTGGTAGTGTATGTCTCCATATAGGGCATAGTTAGAGGCACAATCACCTAGCCCATCCACCTAACCCATGAAATGTCAAACCAGTGTAAACTTGACTTTAAGAAATACTATATTTCAGTTACATTTTCAATATTTTTCTCCTCATATGAATGTATAAATAAATACAAACCTTTCCAAGTTGGATGAGGGTGAGGTAACATATGACAAAGAGGAAGCCTGCAGCAAACACACTGCGGCAAAAACAGTAGACAGACGACACCAGGCTGACTGTGGCTGAAATAGGCATCAATAAATGGAATGGACATCAAATAAATGCAACCGACATCAATAAATGAAACAGATATCAATAAATAAAACAGACATCAAATCAACTCTAAATTTTGACAGTTTATGGCACCAATAGAACAAGCCACTGTGAGAACTGCAGACAGCAACTTTCCATTTCCACCAAACAGTAGGGTATACTAACACGTAGGTAAGAAATGTGTGCACAATTATTTTAGTTTTCAAATTTTATTCACTCAGTAACTTACCATTTGCACCAGACGGCTGGGTATCTATTTGTTCTAATGTGTAGGTAAGAAATGTGTTCACTTGTGGTAAAACTATGTTCACACAGTAACTTATCATTTCCACCAAACAGGTGGGTGTCTATTGGTTCTAATGCATAGGTAAGGCATGTGTTCACTTTTGGTAAAACATTTGGTAAAACTATGTTCACACACTAACTTACCATTTCCGCCAACAGGTGGGTGTCAATTTGTTCTAATGTGCAAGTAAGAAATGTGTTCACTTGTGGTAAAACTATGTTCACACAGTAACTTACCATTTCCGCCAAACATGTGGGTGTCTATTTGCTCTAATGCGTAGGTAAGGAATGTGTTCACTTGTGGTAGAAGCCCTATAGTGAACACTAAAGGCAGACACAGCAGGAACACTGCAACATACAAGACTTACATGAAAGTTATACACATTAAATAGCCTAAGGAACAAGAGGCCTAAGAGAGCCTGTGGGCCCTCTTGGACGCTCTACTGGCTAAAGATAAAGTTTATGTATAAGGGGTCATAACTCTTTCAAAACTCTTTCAACCAGAATGTAAGCAATGATATATGCAACTAGGCTTGGTACTGATCATCCCTGCCAAGTTTCATTGAAATCCAGCCAGAGGTTCAGGAGAACTAGTCTGTACAAAGTTAGTGTATTAAAACCTTTACCGGTAATGGGTTTTAACTCTGCTAAAACTCATTCAACTTGGACATGACAATGAAATGCACAACTAGGCTTGGTAGTAATCATCCCTGCCAAGATTCGTTGAAATCCAGCCAGAGGATCAGGAGAATTAGTTGGGACAAAGTTTGCGCATTAAAACCTTCAAAGGGCCAAAAATCATTCAACCAGAACACGGCAATGACAGGTGCAAATAGGCTTGGTACTGATCATCTTTACCAAGATTCACCGATATCCGGCAAGGAGTTCATAAGGGACTAATCTGGACAAACTTTGTGTATTAAAACATTTAAAGGGCCATAATTCTGCAAACAAGAGGCCCAAGAGGGCCTGTGGACGCTCTACTGGCTATGTTGGCTCATAACATCAATGAAGCGAGTGACTGCCATTTACGTTTTATTGAAAGTTTCGGGCAAAAAACAGCTTTTTAACTAAATCAAGGGCCATAACTAAAGAACCTGGTAAAGTTTGGTAAAGATCAGATGAAAAATGAAGGCCATACCGTATTAACGAGGCAAAATATAGCATTTTTAACTAAATCAAGAGCCATAATTCCTCTGTTACTGGTCCGACTGGTCCAACATAGAGCTAAAAAAAAAAAAATATATATAAAGGAATAATTTCCAAAAAAAATAAATATGAAAAAAAAAAAAAAAAAAAAATTAAAAAAAAATTAATAAAATGAAAAAAATAATAAAAAAAAATAATAATAATTAAAATAAAATTAATAATATTATAAAAAAGACAGTCGTAAAAGCTGGTAAAGATTGGCAAAGATCAGATGCAAAATGAAGGCCCTATCGAAAGACGAGGCAAATTATAGCATTTTTAACAAAATCAAGGGCCATAACTCCGCTGTTACTGGGCCGATCTGGTTGTTTTTCGACCTGACAAAGCTTTCATAGACATTAACAATCTGGTGAAGTTTGGTAAAGATCGGATGAAAAATGAAGGCCCTATCGTCTTAACAAGAAAAAATATATCATTTTGAAGTAAATTAAGGGCCATAACGTCGATGTTACTGGTCCAATATGGCTGGATTTAGAACTTGTTGGAGCTTTCATTGATATTAACAATCTGATTAAGTTTGGTAAAGATCGGATGAACAATGAAGCCCCTATAGTCTTAACGAGGCAAAATATAGCATTTTTAACTAAATCAAGGGCCATAACTCCGCTGTTACTAGTCCGATATGGCTGGTTTTCAAACTTGTCCAAGCTTTCATTGATATTAACAATCTGATCAAGTTTGGTAAAGATCGGATGAACAATGAAGCCCCTATCGTCTTAACGAGGCATTTTTAACTAAATCAAGGGCCATAACTTCGCTGTTACTGGTCCGATATGGCTGTTTTTCAAACTTGTTCAAGCTTTCAACGACATTAACAATCTGATAAAGATTGGTAAAGATCGGATGAACAATGAAGCCCCTATCGTCTTAACGATGCAAAACATAGCATTTTTAACTAAATCAAGGGCTACAACTCCGCTGATACTAGCCCGATATGGCTGGTTTTCGAACTTGTCCGAGCTTTCATTGATATTAACAATGTGGTAAAGATAGGATGAAAAACGAAGGCCCTATTATCTTAACAAGGCAAAATATAGCAATATAGCATTTTTAACTAAATCAAGGACCATAACTCCGCTGTTACTGGTCCGATCTGGCTGGTTTTCGAACTTGTCCGAGCTTTCATTGATATTAACAATGTGGTAAAGTTTGGTAAAGATAGGATGAAAAATGAAGGCCCTATCGTCTTAACGAGGCAAAATTTAGCAATATAGCATTTTTAACTAAATCAAGGGCCATAACTCTGCTGTTACTTGTCCGATCTGGCTGGTTTTCGAACTCATCCGAGCTTTCATTGATATTAACAACCTGTTAAAGTTTGGTAAAGATCGGATGAAAAATGAAGGCCCTATCGTCTTAACGAGACAAAAGTTAACAACGGACGGACGACGGACGGACGACGGACGGACGGACGACGGACAACTCGGCATCCCATAAGCTCTGCTGGCCTTCGGCCAGTAGAGCTAAAACTAATTTAACCAGAATATGGCTAAGTTATGCACAGCTAGGCTTGATACTGATCATCCTTGTCAAGTTTTACTGAAAACCGGCCAGGGGTTCAGGAGAACTAGCCCGGAAAAAGTTTGTGTATAAAAAAACTTTAAAGGGACATAACTCCGCCAAAAATAAGTAAACCGGAACATGACAGAGATATGCACAACTAGGCTTGGTGCTGATCATCCCTGCAAAGTTTCGATGAAATCCAGCGAGGGGTTCAGGAGAACCAGTCCAGATAAAGTTTGTGTATTAAAATCTTTAAAGGGTCATAACTCTGCCAAAATCACTCAACCGGAGCATGGTGACTATATGTACAATGAAGCTTGGCACTGATCATCCTTGCAAAGTTTCACTGAAATCCAGCCAAATGAAGGCCCTTTCGTCTTAATGAGGCCAAAATATAGCATATTCGAACTTGTCCGAGCTTTCATTGATATTAAGAATCTGTTGAAGTTTGGTAAAGTTCTGATGAAAAATGAAGGCCCTAACGTATTAACGAGGCAAAATATAGCATTTTTAACTAAATCAAGGGCCATAACTCCGCTGTTACTGGTCCGATCTGGCTGGTTTACGAACTTGTCCGAGATTTCATTGATAGTAACAATCTTGTAAAGATTGGATGAAAAATGAAGGCCCTATCGTCTTAACGAGGCAAAATATAGCATATTTCAGAAAACCAAGAGCCATAACTCCGGTGTAAATGGTCGGATGAAAAATGAAGGCCCTATCGATTTAACGAGGCAAAATATAGCATTTTTAACTAAACCAAGGGCCTTAACTCTGCTGTTACTGGTCCGATCTAGCTGTTTTTCAAACTTGTCCGAGCTGCCATTGATATTAACAATCTGGTAAAGTTTGGTACAGATCAGATGAAAAATGAAAAATGAGGCAAAATATAGCATTTTTAACTAAACCAAGTGCCTTAACTCTTCTGTTACTGGTCCGATCTAGTTGGTTTTCACACTTGTCCGAGCTTTCCTTGATATTAACAATCTGGAAAAGTTTGGTACAGCTCGGATGAAAAATGAAGCCCCTATCATCTTAACGAGGCAAAATATAGCATATTTCAGAAAATCAAGAGCCATAACTCCGGTGTAAATGGTCCAATCTAACTGGTTTTCGAACTTGTCTGAGCACTCATTGATATTAACAATCTGGTAAAGTTTGGTAAAGATTGGATGAAAAATGAAGGCCCTATCGATTTAACGAGGCAAAATATAGCATTTTTAACTAAACCAAGGGCCTTAACTCTGCTGTTACTGGTCCGATCTAGCTGTTTTTCAAACTTGTCCGAGCTGCCATTGATATTAACAATCTGGTAAAGTTTGGTACAGATCAGATGAAAAATGAAGCCCCTATCATCTTAACGAGGCAAAATATATTATTTTTAACTAAATCAGGGGCCATAACTCTGCTGGTACTGGTCCAATCTGGCTGGTTTTCAAACTTATCCGAGCTTTTATTGATATTAACAATCTGGTAAGATTTGGTAAAGATCGGATGAAAATGAAGCCCCTATCGTCTTAATGAGGCAAAATATAGCATTTTTCACTAAATCAAGGGCCATAACTCTGCTGTTACTAGTCCGATCTGGCTGGTTTCAGAACTTGTTTGAGCTTTTATTGATATTATTAATCTGGGGAGGTTTGGTAAAGATAGGATGAAAAATGAAGGCCCTATCTTAACAAGGCAAAATATAGCAGTTTTAACTAAATCAAGGACCATAACTCCGATTTTCCTGGTCTGATCTGGCTGGTTTTCAAACTTGTCCAAGATTTTATTGATATTAACAACCTGGTAAAAATTGGTACAGATCGGATGAAAAATTAAGTCCCTATATGATGGACGGACAACAGACAGACAACAGACAACTCGCCATCCCATAAGCTCTGCTATGTCCCTATGAATGAGAAAGATAATTTGTATGTCCCTATGAATGAGAAAGATACTGTTTATGTCCCTATGAATGAGAAAGATACTGTGTATGTCCCTATGAATGAGAAAGATACTGTATATGTCCCTATGAATGAGAAAAATACTGTATATGTCCCTATGAATGAGAAAGATACTGTATATGTCCTTATGAATGAGAAAGATACTGTATATGTCCTTATGAATTAGAAAGATACTGTATATGTCCCTATGAATGAGAAAAATACTGTATATGTCCTTATGAAAGAGAAAGATACTGTATATGTCCCTATGAATGAGAAAGATACTGTATATGTCCCAATGAATGAGAAAGATACTGTATATGTCCCTATGAATGAGAAAAATACTGTATATGTCCCTATGAATGAGAAAGATACTGTATATGTCCTTATGAAAGAGAAAGATACTGTATATGTCCCTATGAATGAGAAAGATACTGTATATGTCCCAATGAATGAGAAAGATACTGTATATGTCATTATGAAAGAGAAAGATACTGTATATGTCCCTATGAATGAGAAAGATACTGTATAATTATGTCCCAATGAATGAGAAAAATACTGTATATGTCCCTATGAATGAGAAAAATACTGTATATGTCCCTATGAATGAGAAAGATACTGTATATGTCCCAATGAATGAGAAAGATACTGTATATGACCCTATGAATGAGAAAAATACTGTATATGTCCCTATGAATGAGAAAAATACTGTTTATGTCCCTATGAATGAGAAAGATACTGTATATGTCCCTATGAATGAGAAAGATACTGTGTATGTCCCTATGAATGAGAAAGATACTGTATATGTCCCTATGAATGAGAAAAATACTGTATATGTCCCTATGAATGAGAAAAATACTGTATATGTCCCTATAAATGAGAAAAATACTGTTTATGTCCCTATGAATGAGAAAGATACTGTATATGTCCCTATGAATGAGAAAAATACTGTATATGTCCCTATGAATGAGAAAGATACTGTATATGTCCTTATGAATTGAGAAAGATACTGTATATGTCCTTATGAAAGAGAAAGATACTGTATATGTCCCTATGAATGAGAAAGATACTGTATATGTCCTTATGAAAGAGAAAGATACTGTATATGTCCCTATGAATGAGAAAGATACTGTATATGTCCCTATGAATGAGAAAAATACTGTATATGTCCCTATAAATGAGAAAAATACTGTATATGTCCCTATGAATGAGAAAAATACTGTATATGTCCCTATAAATGAGAAAATTCTGTTTATGTCCCTATGAATGAGAAAGATACTGTATATGTCCCTATGAATGAGAAAAATACTGTATATGTCCCTATGAATGAGAAAGATACTGTATATGTCCTTATGAATGAGAAAGATACTGTATATGTCCTTATGAAAGAGAAAGATACTGTATATGTCCCTATGAATGAGAAAGATACTGTATATGTCCCTATGAATGAGAAAAATACTGTATATGTCCCTATGAATGAGAAAGATACTGTATATGTCCCTATGAAAGAGAAAGATACTGTATATGTCCCTATGAATGAGAAAGATACTGTATATGTCCCTATGAATGAGAAAAATACTGTATATGTCCCTATGAATGAGAAAGATACTGTATATGTCCCTATGAAAGAGAAAGATACTGTATATGTCCCTATGAATGAGAAAGATACTGTATATGTCCCAATGAATGAGAAAGATACTGTATATGTCCCAATGAATGAGAAAAATACTGTATATGTCCCTATGAATGAGAAAGATACTGTATAGGTCCCTATGAATGAGAAAGATACTGTATATGTCCTTATGAAAGAGAAAGATAATGTATATGTCCCTATGAATGAGAAAAATACTGTATATGTCCCTATGAATGAGAAAGATACTGTATATGTCCTTATGAAAGAGAAAGATACTGTATATGTCCCTATGAATGAGAAAGATACTGTGTATGTCCCTATGAATGAGAAAGATACTGTGTATGTCCCTATGAATGAGAAAATACTGTATATGTCCCTATGAATGAGAAAAATACTGTATATGTCCCTATGAATGAGAAAAATTCTGTATATGTCCCTATGAATGAGAAAGATACTGTATATGACCCTATGAATGAGAAAAATACTGTGTATGTCCCTATGAATGAGAAAAATACTGTATATGTCCCTATGAATGAGAAAAATACTATGAATGAGAAAAATACTGTATATGTCCTTATGAATGAGAAAAATACTGTATATGTCCCTATGAATGAGAAAAATACTGTGTATGTCCCTATGAATGAGAAAAATACTGTTTATGTCCCTATGAATGAGAAAAATACTGTGTATGTCCTATGAATGAGAAAAATACTGTTTATGTCCCTATGAATGAGAAAGATACTGTATATGACCCTATGAATGAGAAAGATACTGTGTATGTCCCTATGAATGAGAAAAATACTGTATATGTCCCTATGAATGAGAAAAATACTGTTTATGTCCCTATGAATGAGAAAAATACTGTGTATGTCCCTATGAATGAGAAAGATAATGTAGATGTCCCTATGAATGAGAAGAATACTGTATATGTCCCTATGAATGAGAAAGATACTGTGTATGTCCCTATGAATGAGAAAAATACTGTTTATGTCCTTATGAATGAGAAAGATACTGTGTACGTCCCTATGAATGAGAAAAATACTGTTTATGACCCTATGAATGAGAAAGATACTGTATATGTCCCTATGAATGAGAAAAATACTGTATATGTCCCTATGAATGAGAAAAATACTGTTTATGTCCCTATGCATGAGAAAAATACTGTGTATGTCCCTATGAATGAGAAAAATACTGTTTATGTCCCTATGAATGAGAAAGATACTGTATATGTCCCTATGAATGAGAAAAATACTGTTTATGTCCCTATGAATGAGAAAAATACTGTGTATGTCCCTTTGAATGAGAAAAATACTGTTTATGTCCTTATGAATGAGAAAGATAATGTATATGTCCCTATGAATGAGAAGAATACTGTATATGTCCCTATGAATGAGAAAGATACTGTGTATGTCCCTATGAATGAGAAAAATACTGTTTATGTCCTTATGAATGAGAAAGATAATGTATATGTCCCTATGAATGAGAAAAATACTGTATATGTCCCTATGAATGAGAAAGATACTGTGTATGTCCCTATGAATGAGAAAGATACTGTGTATGTCCCTATGAATGAGAAAAATACTGTATATGTCCCTATGAATGAGAAAGATACTGTGTATGTCCCTATAAATGAGAAAAATACTGTATATGTCCTTATGAATGAGAAAGATAATGTATATGTCCCTATGAATGAGAAAAATACTGTTTATGTCCTTATGAATGAGAAAGATTCTGTGTATGTCCCTATGAAAGAGAAAGATACTGTATATGTCCTTATTAATGAGAAAGATACTGTATATGTCCCTATGAATGAGAAAAATACTGTATGTCCTTATGAATGAGAAAGATTCTGTGTATGTCCCTATGAAAGAGAAAGATACTGTATATGTCCCTATGAATGAGAAAGATACTGTATATGTCCCTATGAATGAGAAAGATACTGTATATGTCCCTATGAATGAGAAAGATACTGTATATGTCCCTATGAATGAGAAAAATACTGTATATGTCCCTATGAAAGAGAAAGATACTGTATATGTCCCTATGAATGAGAAAGATACTGTATATGTCCCTATGAATGAGAAAGATACTGTGTATGTCCCTATGAATGAGAAAGATACTGTATATGACCCTATGAATGAGAAAGATACTGTATATGTCCCTATGAATGAGAAAGATACTGTATATGTCCCTATGAATGAGAAAGATACTGTTTATGTCCCTATGAATGAGAAAGATACTGTGTATGTCCCTATGAATGAGAAAGATACTGTGTATGTCCCTATGAATGAGAAAGATACTGTATATGACCCTATGAATGAGAAAAATACTGTATATGTCGCTATGAATGAGAAAGATACTGTATATGTCCCAATGAATGAGAAAGATACTGTATATGACCCTATGAATGAGAAAGATACTGTATATGACCCTATGAATGAGAAAGATACTGTATATGTCCCTATGAATGAGAAAGATACTGTATATGACCCTATGAATGAGAAAGATACTGTATATGACCCTATGAATGAGAAAGATACTGTATATGACCCTATGAATGAGAAAGATACTGTATATGACCCTATGAATGAGAAAGATACTGTATATGTCCTTATGAATGAGAAAGATACTGTGTATGTCCCAGTGAATAAGAAAGATACTGTGTATGTCCCAGTGAATAAGAAAGATACTGTGTACACCTCTATGATTAAGATACTGTGTACATCCATATGACAAAGATAATGTGTATGTCCCTGTGAGAAAGATACTGTTTATGTCACTGTGTGAGGTACTGTGTATGTCCTTATTAGATACTGTGTATGTCCTTATGAGAAAGATACTGTGTATGTCCCTATGACTGAGAAAGATACTGTGTATGTCCCTAAGAGAAAGATACTGTGTATGCCCTTATGAATGACAAGATACTGTGTATGTCCCTAAGAGAAAGATACTGTGTATGCCCCTATGAATGACAAGATACTGTGTATGTCTCTAAGAGAAAGATACTGTGTATGCCCCTATGAATGAGAAAGATACTGTGTATGTCTTTAAGAGAAAGATACTGTGTATGTCTTTAAGAGAAAGATACTGTGTATGCCCCTATGAATGACAAGATACTGTGTAGGTCACTAAGAGAAAGATACTGTGTATGCCCCTATGAATGAGAAAGATACTGTGTATGTCTTTAAGAGAAAGATACTGTGTATGTCTTTAAGAGAAAGATACTGTGTATGCCCCTATGAATGACAAGATACTGTGTATGTCCCTAAGAGAAAGATACTGTGTATGCCCATATGAATGACAAGATACTGTGTATGTCCCTAAGAGAAAGATACTGTGTATGCCCCTATGAATGAGAAAGATACTGTGTATGTCTTTAAGAGAAAGATACTGTGTATGCCCCTATGAATGACAAGATACTGTGTATGTCCCTAAGAGAAAGATACTGTGTATGCCCCTATGAATGACAAGATACTGTGTATGTCCCTAAGAGAAAGATACTGTGTATGCCCCTATGAATGACAAGATACTGTGTATGTCCCTAAGAGAAAGATACTGTGTATGCCCCTATGAATGAGAAAGATACAATGTATGTCTTTAAGAGAAAGATACTGTGTATGTCTTTAAGAGAAAGATACTGTGTATGCCCCTATGAATGACAAGATACTGTGTATGTCCCTAAGAGAAAGATACTGTGTATGTTCCTTTGAGAAAGATACTGTGTATGCCCCTATGAATGACAAAGATACTGTGTATGTCCCTAAGAGAAAGATACTGTGTATATTCCTTTGAACTGTATTTGACCATTATCTGCAAAAAGTAGGAATTAGAAAAGTAAAAATATCAAGCAATAACAGGAATGCTATCTCTTTATTTTAAATTGTCTTTGAATAAATGAATTTATATGAGTTATTCATTTTGTTTAAAACATCCTTGCTTTGTTATTTACATGGACATATATTTTCTGGAAATAAAATATGTATACCAAATTTTCTCCCAAAATAAAACCACTTACCTTTAAGAAAATCTCTGGCAAACCATAAAGCAGTAGATGTTGTGAAAGGCATGCCGTACACATGCACGGTGATGATGGGCATATCATGACTAACGTAGTCCAGGAGTAGCATAAAACCACAGCATATACAGAAGTAAAATGGACGGCTGAACACTATCAGGTGATTGTATCCCTATGCCAGAAAAAATATACAAACAAATGCTTTATTTATTTGTGTGTAATACTTAACATTTGCAAATTAATTCTTATATTTACTTTATTTCTGTTTTAGTACCAACAACAACATTCCTTGGGAGATTGGTACGATAAGTATGTGCCAGAAAGATAAATATTGTCAGTGTATTTTCAGACCACAGAATAGCCATTTTCTATTGAGGTACATGGGATGCGTGTGCAGCTAGCACCAACTACTTGAAAAGTGAAGTTTATTCAAAATTAGATGCTGTTCTTTTTTAAGAAAGTATGAAGTGAATGTAAATATTAAGTTGTATAGTCCCTTCGTTTGTTCAGATCACAATAGAGTACAGACTAAAGCCTAAATGCAGCCTTAAAATGTTTGAATGCACAATTATTTACAATTAAACTGTAACATTGGAAGTTTTAATCATGAAGTTTATAGTCTCGTCTTCCTGTAAACTTTTAGAAAACCTGAAAGAACCTCACTGGCGCCAATAGGTTACTTTGGTGTGTCCTTGGCCAAGACACTTTCCTAAGGGAATGTAAACCAGACGGTTTCATGTATTTGGTGTGTCCTTGGGCAGACACTTTCCTAAGGGAATATAAACCAGATGATTCCATGTATTTGGTGAGTCCTTGGGCAGACACTTTCCTAAGGGAATGTAAACCAGATGGTTCCATGTATTTGAGTTTATCCTTCGAACTTGTTACAGAACCAGGAATCTATTGGATATCAAAGTAGCCAACAACAGCCGAATTTTACAACTTATGTACACCATTTCTAAACCTACTTACAATGAGGTATATATATAACTTACATATGAACAGCTTTAACCAGCCAGACCAAACACCAAAACTGGAGCGTGGAATTAAGAATTACCAGCTCAACTAAGTTACCTAAACAACGTGTTAATAAGACATTCATCAACAATTCCAAAATAATTTTATTATACAAAGGCTAAAACATTTGTTTAACCCGCTAAGCACAATTACAACAGCCTTTGCGTCTATTAAAAACCTAGATCAGCCTGCGAGTAACTAGCAGGCTGATCAGGGTTTACAATGTCCAGCTGCAGATCAGTCATTTTCCCCAAAACACCCCTTTTTACATAAATGGAATGGTCTTAATTCGAAGAAAGGAAGAAAGAACAGTCCATTAGATATATGTAGCGGGTTCAGGGTTAATCTAACCAAACACCAATGTAGACAAAGAATTGTTTTCTGACTCACATGCATGGGTGACGCGGCATCCGGCTGTACACTCTTCAGAAGGGAGTACTGACAACCGGCCATGATGAAGCAGAACAGGAATATGTAGAAGTCATAGTAGAAATTCCCGGCGAGGACGAGGGCTCCGAGAGCCCCCACTAATACAGACATGATCACAGCTATGCAGTTTTCTATCACAGATAAGTGCCTGAAATACAAAAAATAAATTATGGCAAACGATCTAAAAAAAACAAATCTTCAATATAAACAGAATTCCTAGTTTCTTCTTCTTCTTCTTCAAAAAAAAATCTAATGAAAAACATTATGACAATTATTAATTTCCTTCGACTGTTCCACATCACAAAACAATACATTAAATTACACAAAGCAATTCTGAGGTAAACAATTATTTAAAGAAACACTTTTAGTGCAAATAATTCATTTCTATCGACGTCTGTTTCTCGGGCATCAGAAAACGAGTTGTACTTTTGTTAAATTTGACACAGAAACTTAACAGCTCGGTGGATAATGCCTCACACTTTAGTTATAACACTCTGTTCTGTGCGGGTTTGCTCCCTAGCAGAGAGAAATCTGAAGGGAACAGTTTATCCTTCATCTCCCCTCCTTCTGAGGTCCCAATATAACCTAAACAGTCTATTAAATCATTTTAGAATTATTTTATTGTTTCTGGATTTCAAGAACATCATTACTCAATGTCAAGTAAAACTCAATGTGTTCTGAAAATGTAATTAGTTTTAAATTAACAGGTTTCAATGGTCCAATTTTTATCACTTAACCAATCAGAATGCTTCATTCATATTTTCATTTGGTAGTTTCTATCATGACATCACTTTCTGATATTATGACATCACACCTTGGTATTAGAACATCACGTCATGCTATTATGATGTAACTCAGTGTGTTCTCAACAGTGTGAGAAACAGATTAAGACTGTTTGTATCACTCATTGAGTAATGAGTTTCTTGAAATCAAGAATCACAAAATTAAAAAAAAACAAGAGGTCAATGACCTTGAAGCTCTACTGATAGGTTTTTGATAGCTAGATCAGCATTCCTGTGAAGTTTCATGAAAATCCGTCAAATAGTTTCAGAGGAGTAGTCTCTACAAGTTTTCATTATATAACTCTATGTAAACAAAGATGGCCGCTGGCGGCCATGTTTAACGTCAAAACAAAATAATTTTTGACAAGGATCAACATAATGTCATACTGATCATTTTGGAAAAAGTCCCATATCAATATCACTTATATAGTTTTCAAGAAGTAGTCGCTACAAACTTGTATTTTGAAAATCTATTTTTAGCAGTGGCGGCAACCTTGAATTTCCGACCAAGCTGAAATGTTGCTAGGATCATTTAGACATCAAGAGCAACATTCCTGTGAAGTTTCATGTAAATCCGTCCAGTAGTTTCAGAGGATAAGTCGCTACAAATTTTTACTTAATAACTCTATGTAAACAAAGATGGCCGCTGGCAGCCATGTTTAACGTCGAATCAAAACGATTTTCGACACGGACCAACATCATGTCATGCTGATCATTTTAGAAAAAGTCCCATATCAATATCACTTATAGTTTTCAAGAAGTAGTCGCTACAAACTTGTTTTTTAAAAATCTATTTTTAGATTTGGTGGCCATCTTGGATTTCACATCAACATGAATTTTTGCTAGGATCAACTAGATTTCATGGGCAACATTCCTATAAAGTTTCATGAAAATCCATCCAGTAGTTTCAGATGAGAAGTTGCTACGAAAAAAGTTTATGGACAGACGACGGACACCGCACCACTGCTGATCTCTGATCAGTAGAGCTAAAAACAATTCTAAAATTATGTAATAGACTGTTCCTAATGTGATGTGTTAATGGGCCCAAAAAACATTTTCATTTTATTAAAACTGGTGATGTGATACACACAGCAAACTTATTTATTCGCCGTAATTATAATATTAGCTCACCTATCTAGCAGAGCTAGAAGTGCTAATCTATCAAAGTATATCTTTAAAAACTTCTTCTGGAACATCTTAAATTTGTAGAAATGTTTTGTTTGTGGGGTATCGCGCGAACTGTTGACATCTTTCGAGTCCGAGTCTGACGACGAGTCAAACCTGCGTCCATTCTCCAGCAGCTGGTCCACATAGGCCTGTTAAAAACGAACAAATAACTTTAATACATGAAAGGGGAGTGTCTCCTCAAAGGTAGGTCACTCTAGCTGAAGTAAGTCTGACTTGACATTGGCATGATTGGATGCATTTTGTGAAGAAATGATATTATGGTCATCATACTGTCAATAAATGCGTTTAATCATAAAAAACGTGTTAAGTTTCACTGAGATCTAGCGTCCTATATATATGCTAATTTATTACTTAATTTATTAAACGAGTTGGCAAATATGATATGATGCCATGTCAAGTTTTTAAGATTAACCTCATCATCAACATTGTTTCACTTTTAATATATTAAAATTCTCCTTATTTTCAAACTAATGTGTAAATACATATAACAAATTAGAATTTAATTTCAAAGGATAGTATGTGCCCGTTAGCACTTCACCCGCTACATATACATAATGGACTGTTCTTTCTTTGAATGAAGATCATTCCATTTATGTGACAAAGGGGTGTTTTGGGGAAATGACTGATCAGCAGCCAGATATTGTAAAACCTGAGTTATTTGCAGGCTGATCTGGGTTTACGGGGGACGCAAAGGCTATTATAGTCGTGCTTAGCGGGTTAACTGTTAGAATATGTGCAATATCACTACATCAAGCAATATGGCCTATACTACTGCATTTAAAATGTTGGGGTAAAATGACCCGAAATTTCACCTTTTTTAAAATTACCACAAAATCTATCACGTATAACTGCCACATATCTAGTTTGTGCTACCCAACATTTTTATTAAATTAAACAGATGTAAACTTAACCCTTAACCCGCAAAGCACGACTATAATAGCCTTTGCGTCCATTGTAAACTCAGATCAGCCTGCGGGTAACTGATCACGGTTTACAATGTATGGCTGCTGATCAGTCATTTCCCCCAAAACAACCCTTTGTCACATAAATGGAATGGTCTTAATTCAAAGAAAGAACAAATATACTGCATAAATTGAAACAATCTTGAACCATTTAAATTATTTACCCTATCAAACGTGCACATTTTCTTTTAGCTTCAGTATTTGTATATGATGTATATAATGTATGCTATAACAGCTGTTTTCATCAAATGACATAATTTAAATAAAATGAAGGTAACCATTTAACGCAGTGTGATTTTAATGCATAAAAAGTCTCACTTTAACAGATTTGCGTAAAATATCATTTTATTTTGTTTAAGTTAATAAGCAATTTATATTGCATAAGACCTAATGGTACATAATTATAACATAGCTGGTCAGCAATTTCAGCCAAGAATTAAAAGTATTGAACTGTAACTGCAATTATCGAAACGTGGAACCCAACAGAGGAAAAAGAAAAACAAGAGAAAACAAAACTTCTGAAAATCATTGACTTTAAACAAGATTAAACATAACGAAGGCAAAATAAACCTTACTGGATTGGCACTTGGACTCAGCCGTCTATAAACCACCACGTGTCTCTTAAGTGAATATATGTTATACAAGTCAGACAAATACAAGAACTTTTTTTTGCGTAAATCGTTAAAGCTGAGTTTTTGCTTCAACAGTTTCTGATGTTATAAGACAATGATTTGTTCATCCCTTCTTTTTTCATTGTGATACACATTTTTATCATATCATTTGTATAGCATTCCAAACAGCATACATGTAAACGCTGAAAATTGCCAAAAATAATTATTGATTGCATTATATATAAATTCAGAATCAAGATTTACTTCTGACATTAGAATTACAGAAACTACCACGGAAATAAACAATTGTCTTCAGATATATTCTTCAAGAAACTTAATTTTGAACAAAAAAACAAAAATATCTCATGAACTTTTTTTTTTAAAAATTTCCGGCAATGATCATACAACCTTACCTGCAGTATGCCCCTGGGTGGTCGTATATCTACTGACCCCGGCAGCCCCAGGTCGTGATGGTGGTCGAGGATACGTAGTGACGACAACTGTTTGTCTTCCTCTTGTAGGGAGTCGAGAACTACCATGGATCCAGACGCACATGACGAGGAGCTCCATCGACTAGTGGTAATTAAATGTAATGTTTTTGTTCAAGAAGGGTAACTATCAATAAAAAACATCAATGATCATCTCCCGATAACTCTCCAAACAACAGGGTCCAACCATTTGGTTCACCTCAGTTTTAGTTGTTTCTCTATATCAGGATGTCTTTGACAAAGGGTTTACAAAGGACGCAACGGCTATTATAGTCGTGCTTAGCCGGTTAAGAGTTAATGAAGGAAAATAACCTTTCAAGTATCTGTTATGATAAAAATATCACATTTATACAATAACTAAATGATATGATAAACAAAAAGGAGATCAAATACAGGGACCAAGCTGACTTTAAGGGAGATAATTTACAAATTACTGAAGTCTCCCATTAGCAAAGAATGTATTTATGCTGTACTTATGCTCAATAGTGTCAAAAACATGCCGAAAATAAATACTGCTCTCAAATGCCAAATAATCAATTATTTCTGCATAATCGATTAATCTCGTTAGATTAAAATGTCTATCACTTGTCACGCATGCTCCATAATCAACCCCTTTATTCTCACTATCATCTCAATCTCTCATCAAATACCATTTCTACATACATGTTGGAACAGTCATAAAACACATCCAATGAGCCTTCCTTTTTAAAAGAAACCAAACTGCCAAATAGGGTTCAGGTCATATAATAATGTATATGTGCCAATTAAAAGAATATATTTATTCACAGGTTCTTAAAATACCCGGGATTTATGTGTTATGAGTTGGTAACTCTTAATTTGACGCTCCAGTTTTGGGTTTTGGCCTGGCTTGTTAAAATATGCAAGTTATGTATATACCTCGTTGTCAGTAGGTTTAGAACCGGTGTACATATGTTGTAACAGTTGCCTGTTGATGGCGGGATAGGGACTTTAAAGAATATATAACTAATAATTATGAGAAATGTCTCAGAAATAAATGAGAGAGATGATATTGCGATATTTAGTTAGATACTTACTCTTCTCGCCAATTTGACTTTGATTCTGATGGATCAGTGACGGTCAGGGCGACACCATCTGTACCAGTGCCGAATGTATACGACAACCAGTTACCTGTCGAATATATAAGAACCTTATATATTGTATCTAGAAGTTGGACGTGGCATAAAATGATAAAATCAGATTTATTCTACAGAACATCTCCTGCCCTCAGTTAAGAACATAAAGATGTCAATGATACATATCAATTTGATATTATTTTACACAAAAAAATAATGGTAGAATAAATCCACTTGTTATAATTATTCATGGGGCATTACATTTAACAGAATGTTAATAACACAAGATTTTATACAATTTTACATTTATGTAGTAAGGGATATATAGAATGAAATAGTGAGACCCCACCCCAATTCCCACGTTCTATACACCATACATTAACATTTGTTATTGATAAAATTCAGAAATATTTAGTTAATATTATTAAAGCATATTCGTGTACTTGTAGCATGGTCGCTGAAATTCCTTTTGTGTTTCTAAAGGTGTAAATCGTTTAATTAATTGAAATAACACCTGTCAGAATAAATAGTGTACTCTAACTACCAGCTATTGGAAGTAAGAGTATGGCAGACAGCTGATTTAGACATGCTACAAAACGAACAGAGTATGGCCTCATCTCGTTGGTTAGTTTAAACACCTCAATGGGCTACGCTCATCTTGAAGTTTAAATCAACCAACTCGATGAGACCATACTCTATTACATAAACACACAAAAACAAAACGATGTTAGTACCTTCTATCTACAGTCAGACCTGCTCAAGAGACTGCCTGTATTAAGAGACCAATTTTGATCTTCCTTTTAGTGACCCCTCAATACAGGTTTGACAAGAGGTTAAATTCTGTAAAAAAAGGGCCGTAATTTTGCTACAATACAATACAGAGTTAAGTAACCTGGGTGTCTGAGTTCCCTTGATGATACTGAAGACATATATACAAAGGTTGATTGATTCTGAATAAGTCCTGTTGAAGATACCAGATTGTAAAATACTTAAACAACAAAAACGCATAACTTAAACACTAAAGTTGACGATGCCACTGTGACATCACCACAAAGTGGTATCTATTTCTCGATACCTTATTCTAAGGTGAGATAAGAAGACTAGATTGGATTGATGCTTGCTTACCGTCTTCATCCTGGAAGAGATGAGTTGCCCCCTCCGTTGTGTCCGTGTGGGACTCTGCCAGGTGGGAGTTTATACCTAGGGTGGAAGGCAGAGGTGGGGCAGGGGGAGGTGAGTCACCTCTTTGATATGTACGCCGCCTCTTCCTGTAATGTAACAATTCTGGATCATTGTCATTGTATTAAGGTAGGTGGGGTATATTTAAGGGCTATTCCATTAAAATTTAAGATCCAAATTTTATCAAATAGGGTTCACCCATAGAGGTTTATAAAATTGCCTTCCTGGGGTCCTGGGTATGTTTTAATGGATATAGCCCTAAACAGTAAAACACATGCTACGGCACTAAAGAAATGCCGAGTTAAAACGATAAAGATGTAAAAAGGGCCATAACTCTGCCAAAACAAAATGTATCAGTTATCTCTCTAGTGATGATCAATTTCAGCCAAAATGAGGTAGTTTCAGTTAAAACAATCTGAAGAGTTTAAGGAAGGACAGTTTATAGCAAAGCTTCAAAACCTATCATTATTGTTTGTAAGCTGTCTCGACCCAGGATTTCATAAGTAGGTAGGTAGGAAGGTAGTTTTTTTTGTTTGTTTTTGAGTAAAAGACAGTAAAAACATTATAAAATTTTAAAAAAAGAGTGAAAAAAAAAAAGGAAAAAAAAGAAAAGATTTTGATCTAAAATTGCTATCAACAGTTTTGGTAAGGCCATTTTGTAGTGGGTTGGTAGAGAAACCGCAAACCAACAATTTGTAATAGCCGGCCCATAAATCCAGGCAGTTTCTCTCCATTAGACATTATTACCTGACAGGTTTACGCGCCTTACGCTGCACACCCCTGGGTTCATGATTATCAGACAGAAGGGTGGATATCTCCGTGGGGGTCACGGGTTTGGACTCCATGTCCTTGGTGTCTAGATCTCCCAGGGCCTTGTCTGTCTGTTTAGAGGTACCAGGCGTGGCACTCTTAACTGAACCTGAAACATCAGCAGCATGTTGTGAGTATGCACTAAATGTAAGCAGTATGACAAATAGTTATTGAAATAAATATCTTAAAACATTTGTTTTTGTAATTTTGGTAGTTGGAATGGGTAAATGTTTCATGATGGATTATCTATCGGTTTTGGAAAAACAACAACAGATCAATTATTAATTTTTGAAGTCCTGTTTTTTGGAGACTAATTATTAGCAAGTGATCATTCCACTGACCCATTAATGAAAATATCCATTAAATAGTGTTTAAAGTGTTTAAAACTGCATTAGCACAAACAAAGTGTTTCCCTTAATTTCTTGTTCATATATTATCAACTCCATTTGACTGTCTAGGTACAATCATCGACTTGTTTTGCCACAACATTTCAATAACTAAGTGTATATCTGCCACATTTTCTTTTGACCCGATAACCACTTGCTTTAAATGAACATGTTTAACATAAACAAATACGTACAATATCTGTTACTTGTAACCACATAGATAACTTAATCATTATACTGAATTTACATCTAATCTGTACAGTATTATATAGATGCAAACTAACTTTATACATTATTTAGGTCTGTCTCATATTATTGGTTATTGAATTTGTATGGCTAAATATTACCTGGAACGAGTTGTTTTGCCAAAACAACGAGTTCCAAGTAATATTTAGCCATACAAATTCAATAACTTTTTTATTGTATACTTTCATGTTGTTTTGGATCAATGTTAATTGTATGACTATTACTTTTCATTGTATTTTGTTATTTTTTTATAGCTTTTGATGGAATTCCTATCTTGTCATTCAGTTTCATTTTGTGTGGATGATTATTTTGCGCGAAAAGACGTCGACGTCGAATGACGTCGTTAAAAACATCAAGCGATTTTCTAAAGTTTGTTTACCATTCGATAACGTTAAAAACAGTGGGTGTGTGACCATTTCAATTATTTTATAAATTTCTGCCATAAAAGGTTGAAAAAAAACACGTATTTTTTTGTTGACACTATAGGAAGGATTCCGCTATTTTATTTGAAAGTAGTTCCTTATTTCTATTTCGCGGCTCTTAGCAAGCACGAGAAAAAGTTCCAGTGCAATATCAATATGTGCAATATCGTAGAATATTGCACACTTAGCTCAATGCAAACTAAACGCGACAATATGAAAGTATACAATAACAGTATATATTTAGTTGCGGGCTGAATGTGTTGGTGAGTGGGGGATGACATTGGGATAGTTTAATGGTAACCAATGGTGTTTGACCAATTGAGTACAGTATAATATTTCAATCTCACCTTCCTTTTCACTTTTGCTCTTCACGGAACTGCTTTTGTTTTCTGCAAAGATTCGACATTAATCAAATTGTTGTTGATTCCTATATTCAATTTAAAGGACTGGAGGCAAGCTAAAAGAAGTATGGACGTCAATCCAAATACGATTAAAACCAACATAATATTTTTCAGCTGTATAATCAATACGAATATTGACTAAACTAGACCCAATTATCTGTCCCATTTAATTATAGTTACTGAAATCATTTGTTCTTGAAAATTTGACAACTCAAATAGTTTTTGGTGTATAAATCATTAATTCGAAACCAGGGAGGGGGAGTAGTACACACTATTAACAACGGCATGTTTCATTGTGGTTTATTTTACCGACTAGTTTTGACTTTCACCAAAGTCTTCATCAGGGTTTGATGAATTATTAATTCATAAGACTTTTTTTCAAGCATAGAGGCATTAAGCTGCTTTACATTCAAAAGGCCAGGCAAGAAAGTAAGATATTTTGGACAATTTCTCTGCACAATATCAACATCTACATATTTTAAACCCAATCTAGGAGTGGACTTACTTTTTGCTTCCATGACTGCCATAAACTTCTTAAGTTGTTCCGTGGACGTCTCCGCGGGCTCATTGAGTATTTCTATAAGTTTTCGGTGGAACTCCTCTGGATCGGACAAGTCAAAAGAGGCCGGACTCGAGGCCTTCGTGTCAGGAATATCTGGTTAACAATTTGAATACAATGTTATTTAATTAACAAAAATGACAATCTTAGTGATCTGAAAAGTTATAGTAGACTCATTAAAACATAAATGACACATTTAATGCAATTTTTTCATAACTGGAATTAAAATTAAATCAATTTACAATACTTTACTGCAAATAGTCATGTAAACAAATGTACCTTTTGTTTGTTCTCTTATTAAATGTTGCACTTTGCATAATACTGGTCATACTGGCAGCGAGCAGACTGGTCTATTTATAGTACTGCATAACAAACAGGTGTGAACTATGGCCTTTTTTGGTTGCATACGTTTGAATTGTTAAAGGGATAATTCCCCACCCACTCCATCCCCCCCTTTTTATTTTGATGAAAGAAATGATTGGCTTGCCTCCTTTTTATATAGTAACAATTTTAAGTAGAAGGAGGAATTCAACTGTCCAGGACAGGGGCAAGTCCGACTCTGGGGCAAGTTATCCTAAAGCAGGGCCTCCTCTGGCCACTTTTTTCCTTTTGCAACCAATATTGCCAAATGAAAAAAGTTGGAGCCAAATTGGAGGCTCAAAGATACCATATAATATTTTAGAAATTATTTTTACGTAATTTTCAATGATGTATGGCCCATGAATATAGCAGTTAGTAATACATTGTACTTATAATCATAAAATTATATTTTTAAAAAATAATTCACTCATTTTTTTTTACATAAAAATAAAACATAATCTGGAAATGTTTAAATTTCGAAATAAATACTGTAACATGTATACAAGTACAAAATCTTATCTCGAATTATACTAATCACTGATTTATTTTATTCTGTCAGTTATAATTAAAGTCTAATGTATACTTGACACCAAATGTGTGTATTTCACACCTCATCATGGATAAGTGTTGACTTCTGGACTTTGAAATATATGAGGTGCTAATTTTGGCAGAGTTATTAGGCAATTATACAGGGGAAAATTAAGCAGTATGACGAGATTGGAATACACAACATTCATGACTGACATTGGATATTTCTTTCGCCAATCACATTCGCCAAAGTTATTTTTTTATCGCCGCTTTTATTATTTTGTCTCATTTGGCTCCATTTGCGAATCCCAAAGGAGGCCCTGCTAAAGTAACAGTTTTAATTATTCCAACACCCACTTCTGATATAGAATGTGTTAAATTGGACATAACCCCTATTCATTATGTATAAATTATCATATATGTAGTTATCATTAAAAATAAAATAAAGTTAGAGATTTAATGAAATTTATCATACTAACCATCCTTCGGTGGAGAAAAGATGAAATGAAATTAATCTTACTAACCGTCTTTTGGTGGGGAAGGTTCTGGCAAAGCAGGTAACGGTTTGTGGAAGTGTTTGGGTATAGCCCCTTGTTTTCTCAGCGTGTACAGATCATCTGTACTGGGACTACTAGCGGAGGTAACTGCATCCGAGTCGTGTAATAGGTCGTAGAAGGGAGGCTGCTCCATACTGTTGTCAAACAGACAGTCCTCGATGGAGACGGTACTTGAAGTGATACTGTCTGCGTCGTCGTCATGGTCGTGGTGAGATCTGGTGTCTGAAATAGAGAAATATTGTAGCTGCTCGGCACATACTGATGACAATAATTATGGGCCGTGTTGAAATTATTGCAGTTGGTCGTCAGCTCCATGAAGGAATATGCTCACGATGTTCAGACACAAAATTTTGGTAAAGCTTAAAAGGGTAAGGACTTTATAGAGTTATGGTTTTGTTTAAATAAACGGGCCAGTTGTTGCTTAAAGTCAAATCTTCTCAAGACACAACCTCTATTAAGAGACCACTTGCTTTTAAACACCACTGGTTCAGTTCCGGATTGTATTACCCTTATTCTCAACACAGGAACATTTTAATTCAGAATAATACAATCAAATTTTCGTATTCCCTTTAATTATCCCTTAAAACAAGTTTGACTGTAAGCAGGCCTGTAAAATTCCACTCGTCCGCTCGTCATGACAAGTGACTTGTCAGGCCGGGTGAGTGGATATTTCCTTCTGGTCATCCTTGTGGACGAGTGACTTTTGACATAAGTAACAAAATAAATTGAGTCTATTGTTTCCTTTTATTCTGGCGAAGAATTTTCACAAAGCGTTTTCTTAAACTAAATAGCCGATAAATTACACTCAAATACACCGGAAGTGAACATGAAAATATTGGTTACCCATGGTTAATTTGGTGATAGGATATAAAGCCGAGATATCCGAAGTTCGTATTATCCAATACTAGTGTTTTTTATCAATAAAACACTGTAACCGGACCATTATACTTGATATGACAACATTTTCCCGTGAAAATGTCGAAGAAAATAGACATGTCTATAGAATTTTTGTGGAGGGAGTTGGTGGAGATAACGAAAAAATACTAATAGATAGAGTGAATAGACAATTGCATGTGCTGTAGTTTTCCATGCGCAGCTTTTTTGGGCGACTTAGCTTCTAAAACTATTGGGCGGATTTTCCTAAAAATTTACTGGAATGTTGCTTTTGATGTCTAGTTCTATTTTTTGTCTTTTTTGTCTTTTTTTTCTGAATTTCTTTTTTTTTTTTTTTTTTTTTTTTTTTATGGTCTTTAATTAAATAATGGCCTATTATTAGATACATAAAATAGGAAAAATATAGCATTTTGTAAAGATTCCAACAAAATTAAAAAATTTAAGCATAATGGTACGGTTCCAAAAACCAATATTAAAGGGGTTGATGCAGTATTTTCAAACAACGTTGATTTCAAAGGTCTCTGTAAAACTTGAAAAAAGCTGAAAGAATTATCAAAATGTCTTGAAAAATAAAGGAGGTATGACCTATTGACAATTTGCAAAGAAACACAATAGAGGCGGTGATCTTTGAACGATGACGTCATTGCGCCTTTTTACCATATATGGCATACTGATTAAATGTCTTTTAAAGCAAAGAAAATCACTGGAAATGAAAACTAAGCATACAATTTATACATTTTACATCTGTATATTTATTTCTAATCAGTTTGAAGTGATTTTCTTTGCTTTATAATATATTTTGTCAATATGTCATATAAAGTAAAAAGGCGCGATGACGTCATGGTTCCAAGATGGTCGCCTCCATCTATGTTCGTTGCAAATTTTCAATAGGTCATATCTCATTTATTTTTCATGGGATTTCGAAAATTATTTTTACTATGTTTAAGGTTGTCAGAGCCCTTTTAAATAAATATTGTTTGAAAATAGTGCATCAACCCCTTTAAATCTCAGTATGCATGGTGACCTATAAATTTAATTGAATATATTGTCTGAATATATGTTCAAATAAGTGCCTAGGAAGTTTGAACAAATTCTGTTATTAGGAACATAACAAAAAAGGAAATATACCATTTCTATATAATTTCATACAAAACTTGGCCTTTTAGCATAGGGGTAGGGTTTCAAATTCTTTTTCTAAACAAGCATGGGGACCTATCATTTTTATTGCACATTTTGTTTTTATATATGTTAAATTATGTGCTTAGAAAGTTTAAAAACATTCTGTTATTGGGAACATACTAAAAAAAAAAGGAAATTGTATCATTATGGGCTAATTTGTGCATAAATTGTGGTAATGGTCCCAACAGATTTTGTAAAAAAATATAGGTTTTACATAAAGATGAGCTTTAAAGGTGAAATAGTGCGTGTCTTTTGAGTATATATTCGGAAATATATGTATATAATATACAATCTGTTCAAATCTTACACTTATTGGTTGTCCCATTTTCTCACAGTAGCCAATTTTATCTCATAGCGCACACGCTTCGAGTTTCGCCCTGGTAAGTGTCACGTGATCCTGTGACGTCATTGGTACCAAACGATTAGCGGTGTCACATTGAGTTGTATAGTATTGTCTATGTAGGATTACTTTTTATGGTACTTGTTAAAAATGCCGTGTGCTGTTGCTGGGTGAAAAATTTTGCATAAAGAAGGACAAGATAAAACCTAAGTTTCTTTCGTTTCCCTAATCGAGATAATGATATATTAAGATCTGAAGTGTGGGTAAACCGTTACCGAAGAAAATCGCCCGACTCGTCGAGAAAGTGGGAACCTATGAAAGACGCGCGAGTTTGTAGCAAACATTTTGAGTTGACTTCGTGGGAAGTCCATCCTTTGGTTTCATTATCTTTGGTTTTAAACATATTTTATTTCACAAGCTTTTTACAACATAGTATTTTGTACACAATAGAAGAACAAGAGCTGTCGGAGAACAGCGCAGCTCGACTATTCGATTTTTTCGGAGAATAATAAATTTATAGCTAGTATATACCATCAGAAAAACAAGGCTACAACAATGTGGGGTGGGGTTGGGAGCACAACATAACTATGTGTAAGAATTGACCAAAACTACACAGAAATATGTAAAAAAAAAAAAAAAGTTTTGAGTGGGGTGCGGGGTGGGGGTGGGAGAGAGGCAGGGGTGGATGGTGGGTGGAGTGAGGGCAACATATATGTGTAAGAAGCCATGTAATAATTCAGCAAAACAACACAAAAATATGAAGAAAAAAAAATAATTAAAAAATCGAGTTTGGGTGGGGATGGGGTAGAGGGGGGCAACATATATGTGTATGTGTAAGAATTGACTAAAACAACAAAGAAAATATGTAAAAAAAAAGAAAAAAGTTTCAATTGTGGGGGGGGGGGGGGGTTGGGGGGGGGGGGGGGGGGGGGGGGGGCGCAGGGGGGTGAGAGGCTAGGTGGGAGGGGGCGGGGGGGTGCGGCGGGGAAGTTTGCAACATATATGTGTAAGAAATGACTAAAACAACACAGAAATATGTAAAAAAAAATATAAAAAAATTAGATTTTCAAGTGCGGATGAGGTGTGGGGGGAGAGCGGGGGGGAGAGACTGGAGTGGGTTGGGGGCGGGGGGAGAGGGCAACATATATGTGTAAGAATTGACTAAAACAACAAGAATATGTAAAAAAAAAAAAAAAGTTTTCAAAGGGGGGGGGGGGGGGGGGGTAGGAGGGAGCCCATGACCCAATATGGGTGAAGTAATAAGATGCATAATGTGCTATAACAAATCCCAAATCAAAATTATAGATCTGCACATTTTATGGGCCATCACAATTTGGGTTCCATGGGAGCCCAGAATTTGCAGAAGACAAAATTACTTATCCAACCCTTTACAACATACTGTAAGGAAACCAATTCCAAAATTTAGTTCAGCTAGGACAAAAAAATGTAAGAGATATAGCCTTGTAAACACAGCTTACACGCAAAATTTGATGTGAAACAGACATATTTTAAGGGCTGTCAGAATTTGGGTTCCATGGGAGCCCAGGGGTTTACAGGAACCAAAAATTACTTAAGCAGCCCTTATGATAATGCTATAAGGAAGCTAATGGCCAAATTTGGTTGTGCTAGGGTAAGAATTGTAAGAGATATAGACTTGTAAAACACAGCTAACACGCAAACTTTGATGTGAAATGGGGCACATTTTATGGGCTATCATAATTTGCGTTCCATGGGAGCCCATGGGTTACAGGAACCAAAATTGCTTATGCAGCCCTTAAGATAATGCTACAAGGAAGCCCATGAACAAATTTTGGTTGTGGTAGGATAAGAAATGTAAGAGATATAGACTTGTAAAACACAGCTTACACGCAAACCTTGATGTGGGACGCCGACCCCGGGGTGATTACATAAGCTCTCTTATTCTTCGAATAGTCGAGCTAAAAAGGATTAGAACGAAAGTAAGATACTTATGATGTTCTTCTCCTAGGTATGATATTAATTGTACACATTTGATGGCATAGTAAACAGCAATAATTAGATATTTTCACAATATACATTCTGGAAGTATGAGAACTTAAATTACTTAAGTGTAAGTTTTTTGGTATATATACATATTCTAGAATAATGCTTAGCAGTGCTCAAGAAATAGGATAGCCCGACGCCCGCGGCTCCTCGAAATCCATTCCGGGCCTGTCTTATTTTGCAGACGAGGAGCCCGTCGGGCCTGTCTTAAAAAAGCTGAAGTTCCTCAAGACAAAATACTCCCATGTGTATTGTGAACTGTGAAAACATTGCAATAAAGTAATTAAAATGTGTTATACACACATTGAAACAATAAGAAGTTTGAATATTTTGCCTGGCTTCGTGTCGGCAGTTTGTCACAACTTTGAGGTCGACAATTGTTGACATAAAACTCATAATTCTGCTATTATGGTTGTGTTTTTTTCCCTTTGTGATAAGAAATACCGTTATTGT
This sequence comes from Cyrtodaria siliqua, assembly GCA_037043455.1. Lineage (NCBI taxonomy): Eukaryota > Metazoa > Mollusca > Bivalvia > Adapedonta > Hiatellidae > Cyrtodaria > Cyrtodaria siliqua. The sequence continues at coordinate 212,394 of JAWPHD010002984.1, forward strand.
CATTTAAAACACACTAATGCATGAAAAAAATCGTTATTGATGGTATTTAGATTGAATGTTTGTGAAATGTTCGGCCGTAAAAGTGCGGTGTCATAGTAGTTCGGATGGTACATAATTTCGGATTTTTTTTTTTTTTTTTTTACATTAGCCTATCAAATAAGAAAAACTGTCCTTTACAAATACATGTTGGTGGAAAGAAAAATATATATCCTGTATATGTATAAATACAGATATAAAGTATATTTCTATTCATTATTTAAGGTGTAAGGAGTTCCTGGAATCCTACTTTTAAATGAATTCTAGTCCAGGCTCCTAATTCTTTCCTTGGAGGAAGTGGTGACACAAAGAAAAAAATATAGCCAGAGGAGGCTCTGATAGTCTCATAAAACCTGATTAAAAATTTGGCTCCAGGTTTAGCTCCAGTTTCACCAAGTCGGCTCTGATTATTATCGTTTGGCAAAAGTGCTAGTACTCTCCTTTGCATTGGTTATAAATTACTATGTAATATTCTATTCTAACATATTTTAAACGAAATGGTAAATAAGTCCGCTGACTAGGGAGCATAAAGTGGTAGCAAAAAGAAAAATATAGTCAGAGGAGGTTCTGAGCTTGATTAATACATACGTAACAAAATTAATGTGTGCTAATATAAACGTGAATAAAGACACATTTCCAATAAGAAAAAAATATTGGACCTTTCCATTTTAAATCAGGGCCTGTCCATTTCAAATCGGGGCCTGTCCATTTTCAGAAGCAACAAGCTCTGGGCTGTCTCTTAAAATAATTTTCTTTGAGCACTGCTTAGATATAATTGAAATAATAAAAAGTAACAAAAAGGAAAAATAGAAAGTAACTTGAAAAATACGAAATTCAAACAGACAAAAAATTAAACAAATAGATTATGCAAATACATTTAATTGTTATTAATATTTATTTATAAATCTCCAGTGTAAATCAATTTTTTTAAAAGAAATATAGGGAGTTTGGGGCGACACAGGGAATGGGGGTGTAGTTGATTTGGGAATTCAACAAAAGAACAAATCGATCTACTAGTTAAAACGTTTCGCGTTTTTAATATAATTGTGTACCGCACCGAATATAAGAATATTTGTATCGTACGATACATTTTGATCTCCAAATAGAAGTGTTTTCAGTGTAATATTTGGTAGACGGGGTAATGAATTTACCAATACATTTCTAATATCAGTATATTTATTGCACTTAAAGAAGAAGTGGACTAGGGAGCATAAAGTGGTAGCAAAAAGAAAAATATAGTCAGAGGAGGTTCTGAGCTTGATTAATACATACGTAACAAAATTAATGTGTGCTAATATAAACGTGAATAAAGACACATTTCCAATAAGAAAAAAATATTGGACCTTTCCATTTTAAATCAGGGCCTGTCCATTTCAAATCGGGGCCTGTCCATTTTCAGAAGCAACAAGCTCTGGGCTGTCTCTTAAAATAATTTTCTTTGAGCACTGCTTAGATATAATTGAAATAATAAAAAGTAACAAAAAGGAAAAATAGAAAGTAACTTGAAAAATACGAAATTCAAACAGACAAAAAATTAAACAAATAGATTATGCAAATACATTTAATTGTTATTAATATTTATTTATAAATCTCCAGTGTAAATCAATTTTTTTAAAAGAAATATAGGGAGTTTGGGGCGACACAGGGAATGGGGGTGTAGTTGATTTGGGAATTCAACAAAAGAACAAATCGATCTACTAGTTAAAACGTTTCGCGTTTTTAATATAATTGTGTACCGCACCGAATATAAGAATATTTGTATCGTACGATACATTTTGATCTCCAAATAGAAGTGTTTTCAGTGTAATATTTGGTAGACGGGGTAATGAATTTACCAATACATTTCTAATATCAGTATATTTATTGCACTTAAAGAAGAAGTGGTCACCGTTTTCAACACATCCGCATGTACAAATAGGCGATTCTACCATGTTTTTGGAAAACAGATCATTGTTAGAGAACTGCAATTTAGACGCAGTCTAGTATGCAATATCTGTGTGTTTCTTTCTCCGAAGAGATAGTGTTTAGGAGTTCTGTTTTGATTACTTTTAAGTGAGTTTTTGAAGGAAATAACTGTTTCAGCGTGCCGTGATTCTTCGGTTAAGTTATTCCATTCGCGAATAACAGAGGGGAGAAAAGAATCATAGTAGTAGTTGGCTCGGGCATTGACAGTTTGGATGTTTGTAGAGTTCCGTAAGTTATACCGTGATATATTATCTACAGAAGGAGGAACAAGCTCAGAGAGAAAATTGGGAGTTAAATGGTTTGTCATTTTATAAAACATAACGAGTTTATGCTTACGGCGCCTACTTCCGAGAGTTTCCCACCCAGTTTCTTTGTATAGGTTGTCAATAGAGACAAGTTTCGTTGCTCCAGTTACTATCCGAGCAGCCTCATTTTGTATTTTGTCTAACTCATATTTTTCATATTGTGTGCAGTTATCAAAGAGAATATCTCCGTATTCTAAAATAGGTCTTATGAAGGACGTATATATAGTTTCTAAGGACACTCTATCTAGTTTGTATTTAAGTTTCCGCATAATGTTAATCCTCTGCCATGCCTTTGATTTGATATATTCGATGTGCTTGTGCCAGGATAAATCATTTGACAAAATGACGCCGAGGTGTTTATGATCATCGACTTCAGTTATTATCTGGTCATTCATAAAAACTGGTGGGTGGTTGATAAAATTGACTTTACGTGAAATAAGAAGAGATTTAGTTTTGGATGGATTAAATTTGACAAGCCATCTATCTGCCCAATTTGATATTTTCAAGAGATCGGAATTTAGTGTATTCGCAGCAGATATCGGATTATCTGCAACAATAAACAAACCTGTATCGTCTTCAAAAAGACGAAATATTTGAATTGATGTCTATAACAATATCATTAATGTATAGAAGGAATAACAGTGGTCCCAAGATGGAGCCTTGGGGAACACCGGCTTTAATGTTATTCCAATCAGATTGGACACCTGGTAGGACAACGCGTTGTTTTCTATCAGTAAGATAGCTTTTGAACCATGTTAAGAGATTTCCTGTGATACCAACAGCCTTTAATTTTACAAGAAGTCCCTCGTGCAAAACACGATCAAAGGCTCTGCTAATATCACAAAAAATCGCCCTAATTTCCTTTCCAGAATCAAGAGCTTGACAGAAAAAGTTATATAAATACGCAAGCTGGTTAACTGTTGAGTCACCTGGAACAAAGCCAGACTGCAGTGAAGTTAAAATGCTATTGGTTAGAAAGAAGTTGAATACGTGTTTGAAAACGATTTTTTCCAAAACCTTTTCAACAGTACAGAGAAGTGCTATAGGTCTGTAGTTGGAAACAACTGATTGGTCTCCAGATTTGAAAACTGAGCAAACTTGGGCTTCTTTCCAGGTAACCGGGACAATGCTATCGTTTAAGGAATGATTAAACAAAGAACATAGAGGTTCTGATAGTTCGGTAGCTAGTTCTCTAAGAACACGGTTATTAATTGTATCAGGACCTACAGCTTTTCCTAAGGCTAGGGTTTCTAAAATTTGTTTTACTTCAAGAGGACATAGTGTAATGGAACATAGGTTGAGTCGTTTACAGTAGGTAAAACAGGAATTTGAGCATTATTGTCATTTATCTTTGAATTTGGAGAACAAAAGGCCATGCATATTAAAATCAACAGCGGTACCAACGATATTCGACTATAAAAATGAGAAGTGCATAACCCCGCCGTCTCCAAGCAAGTTGAATTCGCCTATTCGACGGCGTTGAGGCGGAAATTCATACATGAAGTAAGATTGAAATTTATGTTCAATTATCTTAGCACCTCATCGGGTATACGTATGATAAATTGAAGAAAGGTGTATAGTCTTAGATCTTTATATACACCGTGAATGTTTAGCTGTTGAATTAGAAGCATGCGTCTTTACGTGAATCAATGAAGAGTTGACGGCGCTAATAATATGTAGCCGTCTTTTTTTTTAAATATTGCTAAAAACGTTCAGCATATAAATTTAAATGAATCCGGTGAAATAAACACTGTGTCTTTGTTTCCAAATTTTAATTTTAATCATTTTAAATTATTCACCCTCCTCTGCCAATAGTGTTATAAATATTATATATATTATCAACATATATAGGTTTATGGATTTGAAAAAAAATACAAAAAGTTTCATGGATATCTATTACAAGGCAGAACATTAATAATATTTCTAGCTTTTATATTAATTCAGTAATGTTTTATGGCAAAGCAACAACAATAACGCCTCTTAGCTCGTGCAATAAGTAAAACAAGTATAATAGAATAATATACTTTATATTATGGTAATTTGATATGTTTGGTCTGTTTTCGATCTGTATATCAGGAGTAAGTATACATGAGTAAGTATACTTACTAACTGTCTATATCGTGCTCATAATACATTTGGCTATACTATTTTTTCTCTCTTTGTGCGCGACAAATTAGAGCTCGCATATCATGTGATATATCCGTCTTGTGCAATACGCGTCTGCCCTCGGCGGTATTACACCAAGTAGTTGCAATAAACAGGAAATATATCATAAAACTAGGTTTCCCAAAATGGTGCGTGCTTTTGTGATATACCGACGTATATACCCTAATTAGGCTGTACTTCAATAGTGCACCGCAATATTTGATTAGTCTGTATTGATATTTGGGGGCAGTGGGGACTAGAGAGCGTGTCATATTGCAAACACCGCTCATAGAGTGTTTGGTGTTGATGGCGACTTATGGCAAATATATAATACTATAGAAATTATGGTGCCGAAATTATATGCCGTTTCATTTATTATTGTTTTTATTCATTTTTTTTATCAATTATGTATAATATCTAATAAATATATTTGTTCCATGTCTACTTATCGGCAAAAAAATCTGACGCTCGTATTAATGTATAGGTATTAGACCAGGTCCATTCATTCGGAATATACTACATTTCGCGGTTATTGTGTATGTACCAAGATATTGCAGTGTTGCGGGTGATTTACGGTCAGATTTCGATGAAAACAATGTTTACGTTGTTTTTTGTTTGTTGTTGCTATAAGTGTATAAATACACTATTTTGTTAGATTAGTTAATAGTGTAATGAACCGCTGAACGTAACGAATGACATGACACGATAGTCTTTACAAGCTCTCCATTTGCACCTGCACCGCGTTCGACTTCATCATCAGTTGATGAATCTGATGTATTTTCGTCCTCAGACACGTATTCTGGCTCAAAATCGTAAGGTTGCGCATTGTGTAACCGTCTTATCACGGGCATTTCCTCTGACTCAGTATCATGATCGCTTAAATCTCACATTTTCACACAAGGTATACTGTTTTGCGTTCAGTCCCAATGTAAACAAAAAATAGTTTGTTCCCAATGACGTCACTTCCGGTAATTCGCGCAAGAGTTTTTCCCCTTAGATTTTTTTCGATTTTTTAGCAATGCCTGTTCGCCTGTTCGATTTTTATCTTTAAAAACATATTTTCACTGAACATACATCAATGGCATAGTAAAAATCGTATTTATAATGATATTTAATACTTAAAAACATATCAAAAGCGGATTTGTTGATTTAAGACCAATTTCTGCTTTAAATGTTATTGTAATTAAATGTTCTTTACTTTAATACAATTTTAGCAGAATTGTGACCAATGAATAAATGATTAGACTTCAAAAATATCTTATTTAGCTATTTTATGGACTTGTTCAACTTGACATGACGGTGGCATTACAAATTATTTTTTAAAATTTTAACAAGCATGGTGACCTACCATTATTTTTGCCTTTTCTGTCTATATATATAACAGACTTACTGTACAAAAAGTTTAAAGAAAATCTGTTATGCAGAAAAAACTATAGAAAATGTCTTTAAAACTGCTATAAAAGCAGTATGATAGTACCAAATGCTAGCGTGTTTTGCAGGAGAAAAGACTGGAGGATACACAATTGTATTATCACAGTGATTTACATAAACAGTTGCTTTTGAAATGTTAAAATGATGTCATCTTATTGTAAGTGCCTTTCATAATTATTAAGTGGACAAGCTAGTCATACCTTAGATGGCATCAAGTCATTTATTTGATACTTTGATGATGTTACATGTAGTTTGTTTATCTAAATAAAGTGTTCTTGATTGACACGGATTTACCTTGTCTAGCACTAGCAGTAAGCAAAAATATGAAGGCGAATCCTATTCAAAATTAAGGGCGAGTACAAATTTGATAAGGGCAAGTACAGGACTAGTTGTCTTTGTAATAAATTTACGGGCCTGTGTAAGGATTTTGCCATTATTCATACGAATAAACACATGTCCCATTTATTAATTGTTTTAAGGATTTATTAAAAGTCTACAATAATCTATAGGTTAGAATGTTTCCACACCAGCAGGCAACACACATTTGTGATATTCTTTGTGATGCATCAGCTAAAAGAAAACTTGAAAAACAATCCATATAAAATCACAAACCAATTGGTTGTATGCATCTGAAACAGTTTTTCCTGCTATTTTAACATTGCTTTGTTTTCTCAAAATCCGCAAAAACTCTATAAAAAATACGGAATGCTATGATTGTTAAATTAGGAGTTTGGGGGAAAAGGGTGTTCGCAGTGTTACAGTAATAAATATGTATGAATGGTAAGTTTTGATGAGAAAAAAATATGTTTAACAGATCTGAAGATTGTTGTTTTTCACTTTTACGCTAAAAAGAATTAATAAATTACTACTGCAGACTAACCTGAGGAATCACTATCCGTACTAAACAACCAATCAAGTCCGATCGTACTGCTCTGTTGTGAGTTGGTCATAGATGGCACTTTTTCACTTGATGGTCCCCGATCACTGGCTGCACGTGCCAGCATTTTACTAACACGTGCAAAGCCTATGTCCTTTGGTTTAGTTACAGCATTTAAAGTGGGACTGGAATGAATTTTAGTTTTGTTTTTCTCTGAGACATTATTCAAACTAGAACGACCCGCAGTTCGTACGAACTCAGCACTATTTGGTCTGGCCTTTTTGTCTCGTTTGGTTCTAGTTTTACTTTTGGCTTTTTCCTTTCCTTTTTTAGTTTTACTTTTACTTTTATCAGCAGTTTTATGCCTCGTTTTACTACTTGTCTCAGTGACAACAACTTCACCGAGACTCAAGTCTGAGTCGGAATTATCACTACTGGAGTGAAACACAGAAGATCCTACTTTAATTGTTGGCTGACTAGAACTAAAGGGTTTTGGACTACTCCTATCTATATATCTTTCCTCACTTACAGCATTTCTAGTCCTAAATTTACTCCCTGTGCAAGTAGGGAATTCCGGATCATCATCTTTTATTTCTTTATCACAATCAGCAGACGCTGATGTACTAGAATCTTTAACACATTTTGTAGCATTGTTCGTAGTTTTAATAGATTTATCTTCTTCAGGTTCTGTATTGGAATACTGATCGCACTCTTTAGTTTCTACAGGCTGACTAGAATTATGTTCCTTATCACTAGGTTTGAACTTTGAATCTGTATTTGATACCGTACTTTCATTTTTCTGTATTCCCTGATTGCACTGATTTTTTGTTTCCTTTTCATTAGTTTCTTCTATAGACTCTGTTAACTTTGATTTGTCCTGCCTCGAGGTGCCTGCCCCTCTAGTCTGATATGCCCTGGCTACATTGTTCATCACCTCAAAGTCTATAACTGTGATTTCATCACTCTCCAACATTTGTTTGGTGCGACTAATTGTCTGATCGCTCCAGGGACGTATTATGCTCACACCCGTGTCTTTATTTATCACCGATTGTAACTTTGGTCTCTCCGGCAATGAGGGCCTAGATCGTAACGACCTTTCCGAGGAATGTTTTGAAGGTAAATTTGAACTTTCTAAAGCACTTTTAGCTCTTTGAGCCTTTCGTTTTGATTTTTTTATACGAGGATTAATGTGTTCCGGCGAAACATCACTTAAATCAGCATCGCACGAGTGTTTAGATTCTGTGGGCGATTTAAGATCCAGTTGGTGACAGCTATCATCAGGTAGACTTATATGGCAGTCGGAGGGCTCGGCCTCAACGTCAGCCTTGGTTGTGATGGTGTTTGGTATACTCAGATTGTCATCAGCATCGGATGGAGTGTCTTCTGTCGTCATGTAAAGAAACAGTTATAAATATAAACATCTACATAAATCAACATAAATGAGTAAAATATTCCTGTCCTCTAGATTCAAGTGCCAGGAATGACATATTTTAAACAGCCTATTAAATCATTATAACAACGTTTTTGAACTGCATTATTTTTGGCTGCGACCCAGGGGCCCTCTGTGAGGGTCAAAAGGTCAAATACACTAAAAATTCAATTACACGGTCATTTTTCCATATTTTTAACTTGGTGTATGTAATCGTCTACGAAAAATAAACAATATATCAAACGATTTTATTGTTTCCAATTCTGATAATAATTCAATTATGGTGTCATTTTCCCATACTTTTGCACATTAGCTGCTATAATAATTGTCTATGAAAGAGCAACACAGTAAGTCAAATGATTTATTATTTAAAACTCGGACCTCTTCCCTGTGGTTGGGGTTGGAGCCGGTTGGTGGTGTGGGGAGGGTAACAGGGGGTCAATTTTTTTAATTATATCTCAATTGAACCTTTTGGTATTATGTGTTGGTGGCTGTGGTGGTGGTGGTGGGTGTTGGAGGTTGTAAGGGGTGTCGTAAGGTCTAATATACACAAAATTGTGTTGGGGGTGAGGGGAGAGAGATAAATTAGGTCAAATATCTATTTTTCTTTCTCAATAAAATGTAATGATTTTGGCAATATCAGTATAATTTGCTCCAGGGTCACCATGGGACTCTGGGATAGGAGTCGAAAATTCAAATACACAAATACCCTGAACATTTTTTATTCATTTACAGTGCCATACATGTATACAGAAAAGCATAAATAATACTATTTCTGATCTGAGTATCAAAGAACAATCAAAACAGTAACATGTAAAATAGATAGAGGGTTAAAGGGAATTGACATGTGTGAAGAAAAGCTTGAGACAGCGCGCCGTCAAATTCGTTCTAGTTTTAGAATTATTTTATATTTAGAATTTTTAAATTCTAAAATGGGCTAACAGACTGTTTTTACTGTATCACTGTCATTACTCACTTGGTTAATCAGATGAATCTTGCAGGTTACTGCACTGTAGAACATTTAAGTTATATAACACCATACATGTCAAGCAGATCATTTTCAGGAGACGACTTTTTTGAAAATGATCTGAAACTGTGGAACAGAAAACAAGAACCCTACTTTTCTTAATATCAAAGCTATGCATACTTTGCCTTTAAACATAAAACATATAAATACTAACATATTAACTTGTATTGACCAAAAAACAAAAAACAAAAACACAAAAAAAAGCTGATAACTGTGTAAACTAATAAATGTGGAAATTTTAATTATTTCAAATTATAATTTAAGGTAAATCATATGACCTACCGTCTTCCTGATCAGTGTTGCTATGACGATGAGTTAATGTCATGGTGCCGCCCGCTGCCCCTTGTAACGGAGAGTCAATGTCATCTTTGTCCATCTCGGCTAACGGAGCCTTATCACAGCTGGGCTCAATACTCAGTATGTTATCTACAACAATAAAACAACCTCAATACTCAGGACTTTATCTACAACAATAAAACAACCTCAATACTCAGGACTTTATCTAAAACAATAAAACACCCTCAATACTCAGTACTTTATCTAAAACAATAAAACATCCTCAATACTCAGTAGTTTGTCTGAAACAATAAAACACCCTCAATACTCAGTACTTTATATTAAACAATAAAACACCCTCAATACTCAGTACTTTATCTAAAACAATAAAACATCCTCAATACTCAGTACTTTATCTAAAACAATAAAACATCCTCAATACTCAGTACTTTAATCTAAAACAATAAAACACCCTCAATACTCAGTACGTTATCTAAAACAATAAAACATCCTCAATACTCAGTACTTAATGTAAATAAATAAAACACCCTCAATACTCAGTACTTTATCTTAAACAATAAAACACCCTCAATACTCAGTACTTTATCTAAAACAGTAAAATGCCCTCAATACTCAGTACTTTATCTAAAACAATAAAACATCCTCAATACTCATTACTTTATCTTAAACAATAAAACACCCTCAATACTCAGTACTTTATCTAAAACAATAAAACACCCTCAATACTCAGTAGATTGTCTGAAACAATAAGACATCTCAATACTCAGTACTTTATCTAAAACAGTAAAATGCCCTCAGTACTTTATCTTAAACAATAAAACACCCTCAATACTCAGCACTTTATCTAAAACAGTAAAATGCCCTCAATACTCAGTACTTTATCTAAAACAATAAAACACCCTCAAAAGTCAGTAGTTTGTCTGAAACAATAAAACATCCTCAATACTCAGTATTTTATCTAAAACAATAAAACATCCTCAATACTCAGTAGATTATCAAAAACAATAAAACACTCTCAATACTCAGTAGTTTGTCTGAAACAATAAAACACCCTCAATACTCAGTACTTTATCTAAAACAGTAAAATGCCCTCAATACTCAGTACTTTATCTAAAACAATAAAACACCCTCAAAAGTCAGTAGTTTGTCTGAAACAATAAAACATCCTCAATACTCAGTATTTTATCTAAAACAATAAAACATCCTCAATACTCAGTACTTTATCAAAAACAATAAAACACTCTCAATACTCAGTACATTATCTAAAACAATAAAATGCCCTCAATACTCAGTATTTTATCTAAAACAATAAAACATCCTCAATACTCAGTACTTTATCAAAAACAATAAAACACTCTCAATACTCAGTACATTATCTAAAACAATAAAATGCCCTCAATACTCAGTATTTTATCTAAAACAATAAAACACCCTCAATACTCAGTACTTTATCTAAAACAATAAAATACCCTCAATAGTCAGTAGTTTGTCTGAAACAATAAAACACTCTCAATACTCAGTACTTTATCTTAAACAATAAAACACCCTCAATACTCAGTACTTTATCTAAAACAATAAAACACCCTCAATACTCAGTACTTTATCTAAAACAATAAAACACCCTCAATACTCAGTACGTTATTTAAAACAATAAATAATCATCAATACTCTGTACTTTATCTTAAACAATAAATCACACTCAATACTCAGTACTTTATCTAAAACAACAAACACCCTCAATACTCAGTTCTTTATCTAAAACAATAAAACATCCTCAATACTCAGTACTTTATCTGAAACAATAAATAATCCTCAATACTCTGTACTTTATCTAAAACAATAAATCACACTCAATACTCAGTACTTTATCTAAAACAATAAAACACCCTCAATACTCAGTACTTTATCTAAGGGCTATTCCATTAAAAAATACATGGAATCCCAGGAAGGACCTTTTGAAATTGAACAACTACCCGCAGATGCAAAATAAAGTGTAAAGAACCAAATTTCAGAAAATAGGGTTCACTCATAGATGTTTATTAAATTGCCTTCATGGGATCCTGGGTATGTTTCAATGGAATAGTCCCAAAACATCATCAATACTCAGCACTTTATCTAAAACATGTCCTAAAGTCACTAAAATATATGAGCCAAATTTGGCTACCGGTAAACAATTTTTAGTAATAGTCCAATGAATAGCCCAGCATGTACATGAACTAAGAAATGACAATAATACAAATTAAACAGTTTTTCTTAACCAGACGAGTATTTCTCGTAACACTTGTGTCGTCTGCCTTGAGCTATTTAATGACCATGATCTCTGACCTCTGACCTACCTACCCCAAACCAACATGAGGAATCTTCTCAACAAGGACAATCAACATATCAAGTTTGAAGACGGTGGTTGCAATCCTTCACAAGTAATTGAGCTGAAACATTTTTTCATTCTCGGTTCAAAGTGACCTTGACTATTTACCTACATGTACTGTCCTCAAAATCACTAGGGGTAAGTGTATTAGCAGCCGTCTTTTGCAAAGCCGTTTTTGAAAAATCGAGGCCAATTGAATATATAGTGAAATGGGTGGGTTTAAAAAAAGGCTTTTTTTTGCTAAACAACACTTCCAAGCTCTTACTTTCTCAATATTGTTTTTTTTAATACATTTAAAGAAGAAAGCTGATCTAAAATGTACCTTTACCCCACTTTATCTGTAAAAATAATTTGCCTCAGAGACACCAACTTGGCACGAATTGGCTCTTAGCATGTGCTATCAAATTATTTTACACACCCTGTTTGAAGATTATCAAGTCTTGCATTTCTACCCAATACACTGCTAGGGGTCATCCTCTCACCAATGACAATCAAGTTATACAGTGTGAAAATTGTGAGAACAATCAACAAGTTACTGTGTGGAAACGTTTTTGTATTAACAGATCAGTGACCTTTGACCTACTGTTCCCAAATGTAACATAGGTCATCCTGTCACATATGACAACCAAGTTATAAAGTTTACAGATGGTGTGTGCAATCCTTCACAAGTTACTGAGCAGGAACAATTCTCAGCAGATCCCAGTGACCTTGAACATTCATTGACTGACCCCAAAATCAATAGGGGTCATCCTCGCATCAAGGACAACCAAGATATAAAGATGAAGATGGTGGGTGTAATTCTTTACAAGTTATTGAGCAGAAACAATAAGTGTGACGCAGAAGCTGACGCCAATGCTAATGGACAAAGTGATCCCTAAGTCAAGATTTTTTGCTTTTTCTTTTAGAAAAACTATATTGTAACTTGATTCTATTAACAACTGCTAAAGCAAGTATTTACATGTTGACAGTTGAAGTGAAAACATATATAACTGATTGCATTAAAAAGCGGATAAAGAAAACATAATGTGATTTAGAAGAAAAAGATCAGGGTTTGCCGCAGAAAATTGTGAAGGGATGTCGTTTTGACCTTTAATTTTGTGAACTGGGCTTGAAATTTACTCAGGGGAGACCTATCAATAAGGGGTCTTGAAGCTTGTTCTCTTATCGCTATAATTCTCAAATATACTGCCGTGGCTAATACTCCGCCATTCACTATGTAACTGTTCTCGCTTTATCAGAGTTTATCGAGAGGTCTTATCAGTTGAATAACTGAGAAGCAAAACACGCAGAATCATTCAAAATGAATCATGTAGCCTATGCTATTAATTATGGTCCGACGGTGTTTGTGATTTTAGTTATGTGTCCATCAATATTAATTTTTCTTGTTTTAACACCCTTGTTCTTTTTATCGATCAAACAAACGGATATGAATTATGATTATCGGCACTTTGTTAATCATTATCAGCATTTGTACTCATATTCACATGTTTGTTTCGCTAAATGTATAATTAATTTAATAACTATGTCCGAAGACCCTTTCATGTTGAACTTTTAAAGTAATCTTACGTAGTTTACATCAATTAATTACTTCATAACGAATATGTGTTGTTTTTAACACCAACAGTTATGGCAGATGACCGGTCGGCATTTAACGTAATCATTCGGTTCTAAAATGTCATACAGTAAGTGCAGTGTTTCTTTTTTAGGGGTCATCCTTGACACCCTATGGAATAAACTGGGGGTCATTTTGTAAATATACAGGTCATATTTTTTGGACAAGCATTTTGATGAATAGACCATGTGTGTCAGATAGAGATGCATTATTAGTTGATTAGACATCTTTGGAGGATTTGTAAGATGTTAACCGGTGTTGTTTCATTTTGGGTTCGTCTGCCATATTAGCGGACGTATCATGATCATCTATGGGCTTTTATTTGCTAGTTATATAAGCATCTACCTACTCAGACCCACATACACACGACAATAACGCAGACAATAACGCAGAAAGTACAGACATTAGTTTAACATGTTCTAAAAATAGACCAAGAATGAATAACTTTATTTTCCAATCATGGGTCACAAAGATGGCATTACAATCACTGTAAAATGAACAACATAATGAAACATAACAAAAGCTTAATTCTGAATTCGCCATTTGCCATCAGACACTTAGTGTCCACCATGCTAAGAAGCGACACAACAATGTGTCAAACTTATGAATTAAATAAAAATACTCATTTAAATCATTTTTGTGACCTTTTTTTCATAAATGGGCTCAAAAATAGCAAATATAGTCTAACAACTCCTTCCTTAGTCAAACAGGAACTTCCAAGCATCTTGGTGTTTTTAAACGGCGATCTTGAAATATTCGCCAAGTATTAAATACATGTATCTCAATGTATTAATCCAGTATAATTTTTACTTTTGCATCAAAACTATCATAAAGAGTATGTTATTTTGCCATTTGCCATCGGGCACTACTTTTTTCTAAAACCAAGAATTAATTTCAAAACCAGGTTTGTTAAATGTAAAGTCAAAACAACATGCTTACACAATTTTCTTTGGGGAACCCTGAAGTACAGGTACATTTCTAGGTACCTAGGCCTGCTGATCTTGGGGAAAACGTGCGAGATTGTCAAAATTGGGGGGAAAAAAGAGCGTGGTTTTATTCTATTTAGGTGAATGGTTTTTAAAAGGGGAAAAAAATCTCCTGAATTGAGAATTTCGGCCCAACTTAAACAGGCTAAAAATGCCCTGGACATCCGTGTCTTAGGCCATACTTAAACAAATATTTGTTTGCTGTTTCCCCGACCCAGGATTTCATAAATAGGGTAGGCAGGTAAGTGAATTTTCTTTTTGCCAAGGACAGTAAAAGAAAATTATAAGAAAAATACACTGACGATCGCAACAAAAAAATAATGTTACAGAATTGCTATAAAAGTTATGAGTAGTGCCCTTTTTGATGGGTAGGTAGGGAAACAGCAAACACATGTTTTATGGTAAGACCCTACCACTGCATCTTCTATGTCAATAAACTTGACCAGCTCAATTTTTATTTAGTTTCCATTTAAATGACCTTACCAGTTCTTTTAGTTCTTTTACGTCTGCCGCTGGATTTAGAGACGTTTTTTGTGTCATGATCAGTGCGGGTGTCTGTCTGCGCATCTGTCTGTCTGTTATCTGTGGGCACGTCTGGTGGGTTACCGCTCATCATTTCTTGCATCTCAAACATTTCTGGGGGTTCTTGTGATCTACAACCAAGACAAATACATTCTTGTGTCACACAGATGTCAAAATGTTCCCAGTAGAAGTTATCTAAATAAATGTTTCTACCCCACCTAAAGACCCATTTTTAAGCAGCCAACACTTAGTATTGTTGCTGTATGGAGACAACCCTTATATCAATTTTGAAGAAAAGTAGAAATATGTGAATGGGACACAAATGCCTCCACTAAAAACAATCAGAGAAAACCGTAAAATCTGACGAAAAAAACGTCCGTAAATCAGGTAATACGGATGATTTTGACACTAAATCGATATGCACATCTTGACATCATAGGGAAGCATCCTATAAAGTTTCTAAACAATCAGCTGAAAACTTCAGGAGCAGATAGACACAAGATATTTTAACATAAATTTGACAAAAAAGGTAATACAAGGTCGGACGGCCGGACAGACGGACATGGCTAATGCTATATGTCCCCTCATAATTCGGTGGTGGGGGCATAAAAAAGTTTTTTTCTATTCATCTTTGTCAAATTTACATTATACTGAACAGAACATAAAAAGAACAATGTCTGATTATGATAATCAGACATTGTTCTTATTATGTTCTGTTCAGTCTGCAAAAGATTAGCTTTACATCTCAGCTTACAGCCAGAATAAGGGATTTTCACACGGAACGGAGACGACACTGACTTTGTAAAAACATACATTATGTATTTAACTGAATGCCAAAATTTAATTGTTTCATTTTTTTCCCACAGCATATAGTCAACGCCCAATATTGGACTTTATTTTTAAACTACTAGAAACGTGAATGATATTTACAATCAAGAATTTTTCATAACATACCCAAGTTCTATGGCAACCACACTGCCATCTCCTTTCTTACTGTCCTTGTCTGTTACCCCTTCCTCGATCACCTCACTGGTATCAAACATGTGGTGAAGTTTATAGTTAAGAACTTTCACGATCACAAACACGAGTCCTACCACAGCACAGTAGATGCCCCATGTGTACAAGGAGGCAGGCAGGGTCTGAAATTGTCACAGAAACTACACTCAATCATAGCTTCAAACAACTTAGTCAAGCATTTAAGACTGACAATACGGTTATATTTACCCTGGCCCTATTGCACAAGGCATATTGGCCAGCTTTTCCATAGAAGATTACATGTACGTTGATTTGCAGAGACCAGATGATAGCCGCTGGTCAACCCCGTCTAAAGTCAATTACAAGAGACAGACAGCTCATGCAGAAGAGAAGAATTCCATTGTAGATAATTAAGTGGCAGTAGTTGATTAGAATTGAGATTGTAGATTTTGGTCAATCGGATTGCCGGTTCGAAATTGTAACAGCCAATCAGGAAATATGATTATCTATCTGCACCAAGTAGGTCAATCCCATCGATTGTGGAGTCTCTGTTGGTAGAATTCCACGTGGTGATGGCTCCTCCAATATTCACTTGCAATGGACCTGGGTAGCCAACATAAAGATCATGTTGGCTGTATTGGCATAAAAGTGCACCCTTTGACATGTCCTGACACCCAATCAAATTTGTCGTAAAACATGCACATCAGTGTAGTCAATTTTACATTACATATAATCTTAGAATTATAAACACCGATACAGGATGTTGCGTGATTCGTGAACCAATATATCTATAATATGTTACTTTATTATGTAGGATAAATAAACAAACAAAAAACCGATGCTCATTTTAGAAAAAGTCCCATGTCAATATCACTTATAGTTTTCAACCTTGAAGCTCTACCTATAGGTTTTAATAGCTAGATCAGCATTCCTGTGAAGTTTCATGAAAAGTAGTTTCAGAGGAGTAATAACTACAAGTTTGTACTATATAACTCTATGTTAACAAAGATGGCCGCTGGCAGTCATGTTTAATGTCGAATCAAAATAACTTTCAACAAGGATCAACAACATGTCATGCTGATCATTTTAGTAAAAATCCCATATCAATATCACTTATAGTTTTCAAGAAGTAGTTGCTACTAAACAAACGTTTTTACTACATAACTCTTATGTAAACTAAGATGGCCACTGGCAGCCATGTTTAAAGTTGAATCAAAATGATTTTCGACAATGACCAACATCATGTCATGCTGATCATTTTAGAAATAGTCCCATATCAATATCACTTATAGTTTTCAAGAAGTAGTCGCTACTTAAAAATGCTTTTACTATATAACTCTTATGTAAACAAAGATGACCAATAGCAGCCATGTTTAACATTGAATCAAAATGATTTTCGACAATGACCAACATCATGTCATGCTGATCATTTTAGAAAAAGTCCCATATCAATATTCACAGTTTTCAAGAAGTAGTTGCTACAAAATTGTTTTTTTAATTCTATTTTTAGCTTTGGTGGCCATCTTGGATTTCACATCAATGTGAATTTTTGCTAGGATCAGCTAAACATGGGCAACATTCCTGTAAAGTTTCATGAAAATCCGTCAAGTAGTTTCAGAGAAGTGGTTGCCACAAGTTTTTTCCTATATAACCATTATGTAAACAAAGACGGCCACTGGCGGCCAAGTTCGACAACGAATCAAAATGAATCTTGGTTAGGACCATGTACATGTCGCACCAGTCATTTTGGTAAAGGTTCAAATTCAATATCACTTACTGTTTTTGAGAAATAGTCACCACAAAATCGCATTTTTAGCAGTGGCGGCCATCTTGAATTCCCTACTGACCTGAATTTTTGCTGGGATCAACTAGACATCAAGAGCAAAATTTCTGTCAAGTTTCATGAAATTCCATGAAGCAGTTTCAGAGGAGAAGTCACCACAAGTTTTTCCTATATAAATCTATGTAAACAAAGATAAACATTTAAACTGTAAAAACTTTTGTTAGGATCAACTACATGTCGTGCCAGTCATTTTGGTATAGGTTGCAAATCAATATCACTTATGTTTTTTGAGAAGTAGTCGCCACAATATCACATTTTTAAAAATCTATTTTTAGCCGTGACGGCCATCTTGAATTTCTGGCCGACCTTTTGCTAGGATCAACTAGACATCAAGACTAGAGCAACATTCCTGTGAAGTTTCATGAAAATCCATCGCGTAGGTTCAGAAGAGTAGTCGCCACAAAAATAGACGTACGACCAGTGCTCAAGAAATAGGATAGCCCGACGCCCGGGGCTCCTCGAAATCCATTTCGGGCCTGTCTCATTTCGCAGACGAGGAGCCCGTCGGGCCTGTCTAAAAAAAAAAATTAAAAAAAATCAGTTTTACTGGATCTCAAGCTCAAGTTCCTCAAGACAAAATACTCCCATGTGTATTGTGAACTGTGAAAACACTTGCAATAAAGTAATTAAAATGTGTTATATACACACATTGAAACAATATGAAGTTTGAATATTTTGCCTGGCTTCGTGTCGGCAGTTTGTCACAACTTTGAGGTCGACAATTGTTGACATAAAACTCATTATTCTGCTATTAGGGTTGTGTTTTCTTTCCTTTATGATAAGAAATACCGTTTTTGTCATTAAAAACACACTAATGCATGAAAAAAATCGTTATTGATAGTATTTTTGATTGAATGTTTGTGAAATGTTCGGGCCGTAAAAGTTCGGTGTCACAGTAGTTCGGATGGTACATAATTTCGGATATTTTTTTTTTTTTTTTTTTTTTTTTACATAATCAAATAAGAAAAACTGTCCTTTACAAATACATGTTGGTGGAAAGAAAAATATATATATACTGTACAGATATAAAGTATATTTCTATTCATTATTTAAGGTGTAAGGAGTTCCTGGAATCCTACTTTTAAATGAATTCTAGTCTAGGCTCCTAATTCTTTACTTGGAGAAAGTGGTGACAAAAAGAAAAAATCATAAAACCTGATTAAAAATTTGGCTCCAAGTTTAGCTCCAGTTTCACCAAGTCGGCTCTGATTATTATCGTTTGTCAAAAGTGCTAGTACTCCCCTTTGCATTGGTTATAAATTACTATGTAATATTATATTCTAACATATTTTAAACGAAATGGTAAATAAGTCCGCTGACCAGGGAGCATAAAGTGGTAGCAAAAAGAAAAATATAGTCAGAGGAGGTTCTGAGCTTGATTAATACATACGTAACAAAATTAATGTGTGCTATAAAAGTGAATAAAGACACATTTCCAATCAGAAAAAAATATTGGACCTTTCCATTTTAAATCAGGGCCTGTCCATTTCAAATCGGGGCCTGTCCATTTTCAGAAGCAACAAGCCCTGGGCCTGTCTCTTAAAATAATTTTCTTTGAGCACTGACGACGCACCACGGCAGCTCTGCTGATCTTTGCTCAGTCGAGCTAATTATTATTCTTCGAAAAGGCCAGAAAAAAAAAGAAGAAAATTAAATAAAAGTTTTTTTTTCCTCTTAACTTATGTGTGAATGAGGCGTTACGGAGCAGACAAGGTTTTTCATGGGCGGGTTCCGGTGACCTTGACCTGTTGACCTCAAAATTAATAGGGGTCGTCCTCACACCGCAGGCAGTCCACCCATGAAGTTTCATGAGATTTGCTTCAGGGGGAGAGGAGTTACAGAGAAGACAAGGATTTTCATGGTCATGTCCCAGTGACCTTGATCTTTGATCTCAACATCCTCTCCTCACAGGCAGTCTACCCACTAAATTTCATGACATTTGCTTAAACTATCATCGTAAAACTTGCTTGAAAACTTCATATGTAAGAAATCACAACTGAACTTATTTCTATTTACATCTTGGTCTAATATTGTTTATATTTTCAAACATGTCCATCTGCTTGTCTGGAATTAAGTCACATGTCACGTAGGAAATGTACTTACATAACAATTACCAGATGTTTTTAACACAAACATTGATATTGCTGCATGATTTATTCAGGTACCATGCCCTTGATATTACCAATTTACTACTTCTCATTTTACGAGTAAATAAAACTTGTTGATATCTAATGAAAGGCAAAGGATTAAATCATCACTACATCATAAAATATTTTATTTTGTTAAAGTTTTCTTTAAAATGGGATGCATTTAATGGCGAAATGCTGGTAAAGAGATTAAACTATGTAGGAAAATTATCCGTAGTCTTAATTTTTTTTTTATTTGCAAGTGTTTTTTGTTATTGTTCTAAAGAAGTGACTAAACTATCCATTTAGCAGACGATCATAAAAAATGACGACGAAAATTGCATAATAAAAGTGAGCAGATGCCTTCGGTCAAAATCACATGGTGGTCAAAAACAGATAGAAAGACAATACAAATAAATAAAGAGTTGAAGTTTAACAACAAATTATTTGTTATTTCTAGACCTAGGTTAAAAAAAAACTGTATAATGTCTACTGCATTCAAAGTGACTTTTTA
>JAWPHD010002985.1:0-7500 GCA_037043455.1 Cyrtodaria siliqua
CGTAAAACTGAATATATATTTGTACGAATTGAATATATATGCGTAAGAACTGAATATATATGCGTAAGAACTGAATATATATGCGTTAGAACGGAATATATATGCGTAAGAACGGAATATATATGCGTAAGAACGGAATATATATGTGTAAGAATGGAATATATATGTGTAAGAACTGAATATATATGCGTAAGAACTGAACATATATGCGAAAGAACTGAGTATATATGCGTAAGAACTGAACATATATGCGTAAGAACTGAATATATATGCGTAAGAAAGGAAAATATATGCGTAAGAACGGAATATATATGTGTAAGAACGGAATATATATGTGTATATATGCGTAAGAACGGAATATATGTGTAAGAACGGAATATATATGTGTAAGAACGGAATATATATGTGTAAGAACGGAATATATATGTGTAATAACTGAATGTATATGCGTAAGAACTAAATATATATGCGTAAGAACTGAATAGATATGCGTAAGAACTGAATATATCTGCGTAAGAACTGAATATATATGCGTAAAACTGAATATATATTTGTACGAATTGAATATATATGCGTAAGAACTGAATATATATGCGTAAGAACTGAATATATATGCGTTAGAACGGAATATATATGCGTAAGAACGGAATATATATTTGTAAGAACGGAATATATATGTGTAAGAACTGAATATATGTGTGTAAGAACTGAATATATATGTGTAAGAACTGAATATATATGCGTAAGAACGGAATGTATATGCGTAAGAACGGAATATATACGTGTAAGAACGGAATATATACGTGTAAGAACGGAATATATAGGTGTAAGAACGGAATATATAGGTGAAAGAACGGAATATATATGTGTAAGAACGGAATATATACGTGTAAGAACGGAATATATAGGTGTAAGAACGGAATATATATGCGTAAGAACTGAATATATATGCTTAAGAACTGAATATATAGGCGTAAGAACTGAATATATATGCGTAAGAACGGAATATATATGTGTAAGAACGGAATATATATGTGTAAGAACGGAATATATATGTGTAAGAACGGAATATATATGTGTAAGAACAGAATATATATGTGTAAGAACGGAATATATATGTGTAAGAAGTGAATGAATATGTGTAAGAACTGAATATATATGTGTAAGAACGGAATATATATGTGTAAGAACGGAATATATATGTGTAAGAACGGAATATATATGTGTAAGATCTGAATATATATGTGTAAGAACTGAATATGCATGCGTAAGAACTGAACATATATGCGTAAGAACTGAATATATATGCGTATTAACTGAACATATATGCGTAAGAACTGAATATATATGCGTAAGAACTGAATATATATGCGTAAGAACGGAATATATATGCGTAAGAACGCAATATTGTGTAAGAACGGAATATATATGTGTAAAAACGGAATATATATGTGTAAGAACGGAATATATATGTGTAAGAACGGAATGTATATGTGTAAGAACGGAACATATATGTGTAAGAACATAATATATATGTGTAAGAACGGAATATATATTTGTATATATGCGTAAGAAAGGAATATATGTGTAAGAACGGAATATATATGTGTAAGAACGGAATATATATGTGTAAGAACGGAATATATACGTTTAAGAACGGAATATATATGTGTAAGAACTGAATATATATGCGTAAGAACTAAATATATATGCGTAAGAACTGAATAGATATGCGTAAGAACTGAATATATCTGCGTAAGAACTGAATATATATGCGTAAAACAGAATATATATTTGTACGAACTGAATATATATGCGTAAGAACTTAATATATATGCGTAAGAACTGAATATATATGCGTAAGAACGGAATATATATGCGTAAGAACGGAATATATATGTGTAAGAACGGAATATATATGTGTAAGAACTGAATATATATGTGTAAGAACTGAATGTATATGCGTAAGAACTGAATATATATGCGTAAGAACGGAATATATATGCGTAAGAACGGAATATATACGTGTAAGAACGGAATATATAGGTGTAAGAATGGAATATATAGGTGAAAGAACGGAATATATATGTGTAAGAACGGAATATATACGTGTAAGAACGGAATATATACGTGTAAGAACGGAATATATATGTGTAAGAACGGAATATATATGCATTAGAACGAAATATATATGCGTAAGAACTGAACATATATGCGTAAGAACGGAATATATATGCGTAAGAACGGAATATATATGCGTAAGAACTGAACATATATGCGTAAGAACTGAATATCAATGCGTAAGATCTCAATATATGCGTAAGAACTGAACATATATGCGTAAGAACTGAATATATATGCGTAAGAACTGAATATATATGCGTAAGAACTGAATATATATGCGTAAGAACTGAATATATATCTGTAAGAACGGAATATATATGTGTACGAAGAGAATATATATGTGTAAGATCTGAATATATATGTGTAAAAACGGAATATATATGTGTAAGAACAGAATAAATATATGTAAGAACGGAATATATATGTGTAAGAACTGAATATATATGTGTAAGAACTGAATATATATGCGTAAGAACTGAATATATATGCGTAAGAACTGAATATATATGCGTAAGAACTGAATATATATGCGTAAGAACTGAATATATATGTGTAAGAACGGAATATATAGGTGTAAGAACGGAATATATATGCGTAAGAACTGAATATATATGCGTAAGAACTGAATATATAGGCGTAAGAACTGAATATATATGCGTAAGAATAGAATATATATGTGTAAGAACGGAATATATATGTGTAAGAACGGAATATATATGTGTAAGAACGGAATATATATGTGTAAGAAGTGAATGAATATGTGTAAGAACTGAATATATATGTGTAAGAACGGAATATATATGTGTAAGAACGGAATATATATGTGTAAGAACGGAATATATATGTGTGAGAACGGAATGTATATGTGTAAGAACGGAACATATATGTGTAAGAACATAATATATATGTGTAAGAACGGAACATATATGTGTATATATGCGTAAGAAAGGAATATATGTGTAAGAACGGAATATATATGTGTAAGAACGGAATATATATGTGTAAGAACGGAATATATACGTTTAAGAACGGAATATATATGTGTAAGAACTGAATATATATGCGTAAGAACTAAATATATATGTTTAAGAACTGAATGTATATGTGTAAGAACTGAATATATATGTGTAAGAACTGAATATATATGCGTAAGAACGGAATATATATGCGTAAGAACGGAATATATATGTGTAAGAACGGAATATATACGTGTAAGAACGGAATATATAGGTGTAAGAAAGGAATATATAGGTGAAAGAACGGAATATATATGTGTAAGAACGGAATATATACGAGTAAGAAAGTAATATATACGTGTAAGAACGGAATATATATATGTAAGAACAGAATATATATGCATTAGAACGAAATATATATGCGTAAGAACTGAACATATATGCGTAAGAACGGAATATATATGCGTAAGAACGGAATATATTGTGTAAGAACGGAATATATATGTGTATATATGCGTAAGAACGGAATATATATGTGTAAGAACGGAATATATATGTGTAAGAACGGAATATATACGTGTAAGAACGGAATATATATGTGTAAGAACTGAATATATATGCGTAAGAACTAAATATATATGCGTAAGAACTGAATAGATATGCGTAAGAACTGATTATATCTGCGTAAGAACTGTATATATATGCGTAAAACTGAATATATATTTGTACGAATTGAATATATATGCGTAAGAACTGAAAATATATGCGTAAGAACTGAATATATATGCATAAGAACGGAATATATATGCGTAAGAACGGAATATATATGTGTAAGAACGGAATATATATGTGTAAGAACTGAATATATATGTGTAAGAACTGAATATATATGTGTAAGAACTGAATATATATGCGTAAGAACGGAATATATATGCGTAAGAACGGAATATATATGTGTAAGAACGGAATATATACGTGTAAGAACGGAATATATAGGTGTAAGAACGGAATATATAGTTGAAAGAACGGAATATATATGTGTAAGAACGGAATATATACGTGAAACCAGACAGGCCAGACAGAGAAACAGACAGAGACCCAGACAGGCCAGCCAGACAGACATAGAGACAGAGACCAGACAGGCCAGACCCACAGAGAGACAGAGAGACAGACAGACAGACAGAGACCCAGACAGAGACCCAGACGGACAGAAAGACAGATAGACAGACAAACAGACAGACAGACAGACAGGCCAGACAGAGAGCCAGACAGAGACCCAGACAGACAGACAGACAGACAGACAGACACACAGAGAGCCAGACAGACAGACAGACAGAGAGCCAGACAGAGACCCAGACAGGCCAGTCAGAGAGCGAGACAGAGACCCAGACAGACAGACAGACAGACACAGAGACACAGAGACAGAGAGCAAGATAGAGACACAGAAAGGCCAGACAGAAAGCCTGACAGGCAGACAGACATACAGACAGACATACAGACAGACAGACAGAGAACCAGACAGAGACCCAGACACACAGACAGACAGACAGACAGACAGACAGACAGACAGACAGACAGACAGACAGACATACAGACAGACAGACAGACAGACAAACAGACAGACTGACAGACAGACAGAGACCAGACAGAGAGACAGACATACAGACAGACATACATACAGACAGAGACCAGACAGACAGACAGACAGACAGACAGACAGACAGACAGACAGACAGACAGACAGACAGACAGACAGACAGACAGACAGACAGACAGACAGACAGACAGACAGACAGACAGACAGACAGACAGACAGACAGACAGACAGACAGACAGACAGACAGACAGACAGACAGACAGACAGACAGACAGACAGACAGACAGACAGACAAACAGACTGACAGACAGACAGAGACCAGACAGAGAGACAGACATACAGACAGACATACATACAGACAGACGGAGACCAGACAGACAGACAGACAGACAGACAGACTGTCAGACAGACAGACAGACAGACAGACAGACAGACAGACAGACAGACAGACAGACAGACAGACAGACAGACAGACAGACAGACAGACAGACAGACAGACAGACAGACAGACAGACAGACAAAGAGCCAGACAGAGACCCACACAGACAGACAGACAGACCAGACAGAGAGACAAAGAGCCAGACAGAGACCCACACAGACAGAAAAACAGACAGACCAGACAGAGAGCCAGACAGAGACCCAGACAGACAGACAGAAAAACAGACAGACAGACAGACAGACTGACAGACAGAGACCCAGACAGAGACCCAGACACACAGACAGACATACAGACAGACAGATCCACAGACAGACAGACAGACAGACAGACTGACAGACAGACAGAGACCAGACAGAGAGACAGACATACAGACAGACATACATACAGACAGACAGAGACCAGACAGACAGACAGACAGACAGACAGACAGACAGACAGACAGACAGACAGACAGAGACCAGACAGAGAGACAGACATACAGACAGACATACATACATACAGACGGAGACCAGACAGACAGACAGACAGACAGACTGTCAGACAGATAGACAGACAGACAGACAGACAGACAGACAGACAGACAGACAGACAGACAGACAGACAGACAGACAGAGAGACAAAGAGCCAGACAGAGACCCACACAGACAGACAGACAGACCAGACAGAGAGACAAAGAGCCAGACAGAGACCCACACAGACAGAAAAACAGACAGACCAGACAGAGAGCCAGACAGAGACACAGACAGACAGACAGAAAAACAGACAGACAGACAGACAGACAGACAGACTGACAGACAGAGACCCAGACAGAGACCCAGACATACAGACAGACAGGCAGAGACAAAACAGACAGACAGAGACACAGACAGGCCAGACAGAGAGCCAGACAGACAAACAGACAGAAAAACAGACAGACAGAAAGACAGACTGACAGACAGAGAGCCAGACAGAGACCCAGACAGACATACAGACAGACAGACAGACAGACAGAGAGCCAAACAGCGAGATTCAGGCAGCCAGACAGCTAGACAGCCAGACAGATACCAGACAGGCCAGACAGACAAACAGACAGACAGACAAACAGACAGACATACAGACAGAAACCAGACAGGCCAGACAGAGTCCCAGACAGAGACCCAGACAGGCCAGACCGACAGACAGACAGACATACATATAGACAGAGAGACAGACAGACAGACAGACAGACAGGCCAGACAAAGAGCCAGACAGAGACCCAGACAGAGACCCGGACAGACAGACAGACTGACATACAGACAGAGAGCCAGACAGAGACCCAGACAGGCCAGACAGAGAGCCCGACAGAGAGCCATACATACATACATACAGACCCAGACAGACAGACAGACAGACAGACAGACAGACAGACAGACAGACAGACAGACAGACAGACAGACAGACAGACAGACAGACAGACAGACAGACAGACAGACAGACAGACAAACAGACTGACAGACAGACAGAGACCAGACAGAGAGACAGACATACAGACAGACATACATACAGACAGACGGAGACCAGACAGACAGACAGACAGACAGACAGACTGTCAGACAGACAGACAGACAGACAGACAGACAGACAGACAGACAGACAGACAGACAGACAGACAGACAGACAGACAGACAGACAGACAGACAGACAGACAGACAGACAGACAAAGAGCCAGACAGAGACCCACACAGACAGACAGACAGACCAGACAGAGAGACAAAGAGCCAGACAGAGACCCACACAGACAGAAAAACAGACAGACCAGACAGAGAGCCAGACAGAGACCCAGACAGACAGACAGAAAAACAGACAGACAGACAGACAGACTGACAGACAGAGACCCAGACAGAGACCCAGACACACAGACAGACATACAGACAGACAGATCCACAGACAGACAGACAGACAGACAGACTGACAGACAGACAGAGACCAGACAGAGAGACAGACATACAGACAGACATACATACAGACAGACAGAGACCAGACAGACAGACAGACAGACAGACAGACAGACAGACAGACAGACAGACAGACAGACAGACAGAGACCAGACAGAGAGACAGACATACAGACAGACATACATACATACAGACGGAGACCAGACAGACAGACAGACAGACAGACTGTCAGACAGATAGACAGACAGACAGACAGACAGACAGACAGACAGACAGACAGACAGACAGACAGACAGACAGAGAGACAAAGAGCCAGACAGAGACCCACACAGACAGACAGACAGACCAGACAGAGAGACAAAGAGCCAGACAGAGACCCACACAGACAGAAAAACAGACAGACCAGACAGAGAGCCAGACAGAGACACAGACAGACAGACAGAAAAACAGACAGACAGACAGACAGACAGA